>ML274448.1:0-10689 GCA_005239495.1 Nicotiana undulata | reverse complement strand
ATTCTTAGATGCTCATGGCTATTGACTCCAGTTCTTGGGAGGTTGTTTCGAATATTATGGGGATGCTAAGACTTATTTATATTATTTATGCTATGGTTGCTTGCTGATTTTCTAATTTTGAACTTTTATGATTGAAAAAAATCATAGTAAAGTGATGGTCGGCTAGCCTAGTTCCACGATAGGCGCCATCACGGCCTGTTAGGATTTGGGGTCGTGACATTACTTTGTTGTTGAAAATTGTTGTGGTTATTTTGGAAGAGTATCGGTTGTTTGCTTGGTTCCCTTGTGGTACAGAAAGGTTGTGCAGTTTGACATTGTTTGTACGAGATGTATATATTTATGTGTCCTGTTGGTTTCATTTTTGTGATAAAAATGATGAGCTTATGAGGAGTATGGTTTTCTGTTTACAATTGTTGAAATAAAAGTATTGTGAAAGACTTGGCCTGAATTGTGAAAGTTTTTGATAAACAAATAAATTGATAGTGATAAGGGGGCGAAATTGATAGTGATAAGGGTGGTGAAATTGATAGTGATAAGGGGGCGAAATTGATAGTGATAAGGGTGGCGAAATTAATAGTGATAAGGGTGGTGAAATTGATAGTGATAAGGGGAAAAAATTGATAGTGATAAGGGTGGCGAAATTGATAGTGATAAGGGTGGATAAATTGATAGTGATAAGGGTGGATAAATGATAGTGATAAGGGTGGACAAGTGGGATGGGGTTGCACGCCGCAACAAGTAATTGATAAGGGTGGACACTTATGTTTTTACTAGAATTCAAAAAGGTTTTTTGTTGGTTTTTGGAACTCAAGGATTTGGAACTTACAGATTTGAAAACTTACTGTTTTACTCTACTACTTTTCATATTTCGTATTTACTCCTATTTTTAAAATCAAAACTTTTGGAAGCGTTGGAAATTTGTGTGGGATTTTGGTGACAGCTGAGGCCTGAAATAGGCGACTGAGTTATTTTATTTATTGTTTCAGTTTATATTTTTTTATTTGTGTAGAATTGTTTTCTTGCGTTATTATATATATATATATATATATATATATATATCTTTATATATATATATATATATATATATATATATATATATAAAGCAGTAAACTTATCAACTAACAAGGATGAAATTTGAGACAAAACTAAGGAGGTCTAGAGTTATGATTTCCCCTATTGATGGAATCCATTCCTGCTATGTTTCATATAAATTTTCCTAATCTTCTCTATCGACCATGAGCACTCTTACTACCGTAAATCTCTCCCGAGTAATTACAAAAATTTACTAGACATACTCTCCCGAGTTACGCTAGCTGGATTTAATTACAACTCACTTAGATCGCACCCAAGGTTTCGTTATCCTTAATCCCACCTTTAAACCCTTGGTTATTGACNGTCGAGGTTAGACTCGACACTTACTCAGTACATGAGGTCAGTTGTACTGATACTACACTCTGCACTCTTTTGTGCAGATCCAGGTACCAGCCATCAGTAGTGATTTTAGTAGCAGCTATCCACCTTTCCGGAGACACGAGGTATATTTGTCGGCGTTCGCAGATCCCGAGAGTCTTCCTCTATTTTTATGAACACTGCTTTATTATATTCGGAACATTACTCTATTTCTTTTAGCCCAATATTTGTAGTATTCTTTAGTAGTTCATGAATTGTGACACCAGACCCTGGGGTAGTTTAGAGTTATTTATATAATTAGTTTGTGGCTCGATTTATTTAAGTGTTTGTTATTTCATATTTGGAAGTATTCATTGAAAGTCATTAGCTTGAGTTTATTTTAAAATTATTTTCTCATGTTTAAATGGAAAATCAAAGGAAGTAGATAATTGAACTTGGCTTGTCTAGCAAGTGTGGTGTTAGACGCCATCACGATCCCTAAGGTTTGGGAATTTGAGTCGTGACAATCATACAACTTAAATATAATTTTTATCCAAGTTTTATACAATATGTCCTTTGTATATTTTGTGTCTGATTTATATATAGTAAAAATAAATTTCATATAGCTAATTATATATTATACAACTTATCTACAATTTTCATACATTATTTCGACTCAGTTATATACAACTACAATATCATACAACTTAAATATAATTTTTATACAATATTGTTCAACTTTCATACAATAATATATATATATATATATATATATATATATAAAGCAGTAAACTTATCAACTAACAAGGATGAAATTTGAGACAAAACTAAGGAGGTCTAGAGTTATGATTTCCCCTATTGATGGAATCCATTCCTGCTATGTTTCATATAAATTTTCCTAATCTTCTCTATCGACCATGAGCACTCTTACTACCGTAAATCTCTCCCGAGTAATTACAAAAATTTACTAGACATACTCTCCCGAGTTACGCTAGCTGGATTTAATTACAACTCACTTAGATCGCACCCAAGGTTTCGTTATCCTTAATCCCACCTTTAAACCCTTGGTTATTGACTCCTCACATATGTCGGGAGTGATGTTGTTCAACAACTACCTAAATATGCACTCTCTCCCGAGTAATACATACTATATAGACACATCTAATTGAGGATCCTTTCAATTAACTACAACACAAATGTAGTTGAACAAATAGAGATTAAACTTTGGCAAATCTATATTAACATAACAAGAATTTCATCCTTCAATAGGTTCCATCAAAACTCTAGATAACAACTTAGCTATTCATAATAGTATGTAAAAATACAATATTACAAGTCATAACCAACAAGGAAAAATAGGAAGAGTGTCACGACCCCAAATCGATAAGGGTCGTGATGGAGCCTATCGTGAAACTAGGCTAGCCCTTTACACAGTGAAATCAACTTTTGTCTGCTTTATAGAAAAATAAACTCATAACTGATAAAGATCCACTTTTAAGACAGTTTCAATAGGAATAATAATAATGACAAGCAATCTAAACCGCCCCCAGACCTCGGGAGTCAACTATCATGAGCATCTAAGATGATAATACAATGTGTCAAAACATAACTTTGTCACTAATACAAGTCCAAAAGAAACATAAAAGTATAGGAATAGGAAGGAAAGGAGGCCAGCTGTGGACGCTGAGCAGCTACCTCGATCCTCGATCAAAAATCCAAGCACGTCAGAATCCACTAGTGAGATGGTCCGGTACCTGGATTTGCACACATGGGTGCAGGGAGTAACGTGAGTACGCCAAATCAGTAAGTAACCAAAGTAACTAAAAACTTGAGTGCAATGACGAGCATTTATAATCATATTTCTTTTGTAAAAATAGTAGTTCAACTTTTGTTAGAAAAGCCCTGTATAAGGATGAGTGAGAAAAATAATAAAATTCATAAGGTGTCCACCTTTCAGGCACAATATCTCTCATAACAAGGTATCTCAGTCACTCATGTCTCCACTATCAGTATGCCATGCTCTCACTAAGCACTCTCACTCAACAAGTACCAGATATCCACTCAACTGCTGCGGCATGCAGCCCGATCCAATACATATATATACACATATATTGCTGCGGCGCGCAATCCGATCCATATATAATGCATTGCGGCGTGCAGCCCAATACATATAATAGTCGACTGTGCTCACTGGGGTTGTATAGACTCCGGATGGGCTCCTACAGCCCAAGCACTATGTTGTTGCGGCGTGCAACCCGATCTATATATAATGTATATTGCTGCGGCGTGCAGCCTGATCCATATAATATATAATATATATTGTTGCGGCGTGCAACCCGATCCATAACTATCCTCACATACTTGACTCTCGGCCTCACTTAGTTATCCTCACTAGCCACTGGGGCCACTCATCTCAACTCATGGGACTCAGGCCCCAATTACCTCTCAGAGTTTCAAGATAGTGTAATAACAGTGAGTTCGCAAATATTCTATGAGGATAGTGTGAGAATAGTATAAAAGTACCTCTGAAGGTCTAAACAGGCACAAGACCCCAAACATGGCTTACAGCCCATAAATAAGTATAGATTTCTAAAATACAGGATATCGTAGGGTTTCAAATCGAATACGCGACTTAATAGTCGCTACGGGACGTACCAAGTCACATTCCCCATAGGTGCACGCCCACACGCTCGTCACCTAGCATGTGCGTCACCTCATTTACCAAAACAATGTAAAATACTGGGGTTTCATACCCTTAGGTTTAGAGTTACAATCATTACTTACCTCAAAACAGTCCAAAAAGATACTCCGCAATACTCTTGCCCCTCGAATTGGCTCCCAAATGCTCCGAGTCTATAAAAATCATATTTATCACATCAAAATATGCTAGTGAGATGAAACCCAATCGAAAAATATCAAAATTAGGCACAAGTCTCGAAAATTGGCCAAAGCCGCCCCCCCCCCGAGCCCACGTCTCGGAACTCGATAAAATTTACACCAAAATGATCCTCATCCTCCCACGAGTCTATACATACCAAGAACACTGAAATCGGAGTCCAATTGATTCCTCAAATTCCCAATTTAAGTTCTCTTAATCTCAGGCCCTAATTACCTATTTTGCACTAATTTTCCCCAATTTTCACCACTAATTAGACCTTTAATCACATATAAACGAGTTATGAAGTCAAGAATATTACCTCCAAGTGATTCCTCATTGGTTTCCTCAAAAATATCTCTCAAAAGCTTCAATCCCGTTAAAAATAGTGGAAAAGTGAAGAAGGGTCGCGGATTGGCTATTTAAACACTGCCGAGTTATTTACTCAGTGCGGTCGCGGAAAAAGGCACGCGATCGCGAAGAACAAAATGCTGCCCAACCAAACTAAACCTACGTGATCACATCAATAACCACACGATCGCGATTCATCCTGCCACAAACTCACGCGATCGCGAAGCACAATCAGTCACCCCCTCACGCGCCCCATTAACTCTACGCGATCGCACCAGAACCCACGCGACCGCACTGACCAAGGATGCACACCCTACATGATCGCACTCCTACCCTTGCGATCTCGATTCACAAAAATCTGCCCGGCCTCAGCTTACTCTACGCGATCGCGGATGAACTCACGCGATCGCAGTGAACAAAAGACTGTTGCTGTAAAACCAAAAAAACCAGCAACAAGCTTAAGGCTAAAATGACCGATTGAGCATCTGAATTACACCCGAGGCCCCCGGGACCTCAACCAAACCTACCAACACATCCCATAACATCATTCAAACTTAGTCGAGCCCTCATAATACCAAAAACAACGCAAAAACACCAAAATCCATTCAAATTCAAGCCTATGAACTTTGAAATTTCTAAATTGCACCAACGATGCCGAAACCATCCAAAACACCTCCGATTGACCTGACAATTTGCACACATATCCGAAAATGACATTACGAACCTGCTTCAACTTCCAGAATTCCATTCCGACCCCGGTAGCCTATTTTCCACTGCCGACCGGAAATTGCCAAAAACTAACTTTCGCCAATTCAAGACTAATTCTACATCGGACACCAAAATTACATTCCGAACACCCTCCTAAGTCCCAAATAACCTAACGAAGCTATCAGAGCCATAAAATCCGCATTCCGAGGTCGTTTACCAAGAAGTCAACTCCTAGTTGACTTTTTCGACTATAAGGCTAGTTTAAGAGACTAAGTGTCTCAACTCACACTACGGTCATACTGAACCCAAGCCAACCGACCCCAACGCATAATAGTCTAACCAATGCATAACCAAGCAGAAATATGAATAACAGTGCAAATTCTATGGAATGACCGACCGGCTCGTTACATTCTCCCCCTCTTAAACAAACGTTCGTCCTCGAACGGGTCTAGAAACATACCTATAGTCTCAAACAAGTGAGGATATTTTCTCTGTATCTCCCACTCGGTCTCCCAAGTAGCATCCTCCACTGGCTTCCCTCTCCACTGCACCTTCACTGAAGTTATATCCTTAGATCTCAACTTTCTGACCTGACGACCCAAAATAGCCACTGGCTCTACCTCATATGACATATCACCCTCGAGATGAACTGTGCTGAAGTCTAAAACATGAGATTGGTCACTAATATACTTTCGGAGAATCGACACATGGAATACTGGACGAACACTCGATAAGCTGGGTGGCAAGGCAAGTCTTTAAGCCACATCTCCAATCTTTTGAAGCACCTCAAAAGGCCCAATGAACCGGGGACTCAGCTTTCCCCTCTTCCTGAACCTCATAACACCCTTCATGGGTGACACCTTCAGCATTACCTTCTCTCCCTCCATGAAAGACACATCCCGGACCTTCCGATCCGTATAACTCTTTTGCCTAGACTGCGCCGTGCGAAATCGCTCCTGAATCAACTTTACCTTATCCAACTCATCCTGAACCACGTCTGTGCCCAATAGCCTGGCCTCGCCGGGCTCAAACCAACCCACCAGATATCTACACATCCTACCATATAAAGCCTCATACGGAGCCATCTGAATACTGGACTGGTAACTATTATTATAAGCAAACTCCGCGAGTGGCAGAAACTGGTCCCATAAACCCCCAAAATCAATCACACAGGCTCGTAACATGTCCTCCAAAATTTGAATAGTACGATCCGACTACCCGTCGGTCTGAGGATGAAATGCTATGCTCAACTCAACCCGAGTACCCAACTCTCTCTGTACGGCTCTCCAGAACTGAGATGTGAACTGAGTACCTCTAGCGGAAATGATAGAAACTGGAACCCAATCGGACAATCTCCCTAATGTAAATCGTAGCTAACCGCTTCGAAGTATAAGCAGTGCCAACAGGAATGAAGTACGCGGACTTGGTCAGCCGATCCACAATGACCCACCTCGAAGTCCGTGGGAGCCCAACTACAAAGTCCATGGTGATTCGCTCCCACTTCCACTCCGGGATATCTAACCTCCGAAGTAATCCACTCGGCCTCTGGTGCTCATACTTGACTTGCTGACAGTTGAGACACTGAGCTACAAACTCAACAGTATCCTTCTTCATCCGCCTCCACCAGTAATGCTCTCTCAGATCCTGATACATCTTCATGGCACCCGGATGAATGGAGTACCACGAGCTATGAGCCTCTACTAAAATCAACTCTCGAAGCCCATCCACATTGGGAACGCAAATACGGCCCTGCATCCTAATAACCCCGTCATCACCGATAGTCACATCCCCAGGATCACTTCGACGGACCCCGTCCTAAAGAACTAGCAAGTGCCGGTCATCATACTGGCATGCTCTAATATGATCATAAAGAGAAGACCTGGAGGATACATAAGCCAATGCCCGTGGAGGCTCTGACAAATCCATTCTCACCAACTGACCTGCTAAAGCCTGAATATCAAGTGATAAAGGTCGCTCTGCTGCTGAAAGATAGGCTAGACTCCCCAAACTCTCTGCTCTGCGACTTAGGGCATCGGCCACTACATTGGCCTTCCCCGGATGATATAAAATACTGAAGTCATAATCCTTGAGAAGCTCCAACCATCTCCTTTGACGCAAATTCAACTCTTTCTACTTCAGCAGATACTGCAAACTACGATGATCGGTGAAAATCTCACACTGAACGCCATACAAATAATGGCGCCAAATCTTCAAGGCATGAACAATGGCAGCTAACTCAAGATCATGCACTGGATAATTCTTCTCACGCACCTTTAACTGTATAGACGCGTAGGCAATCACCCTACTGCCCTGCATCAATACTGCTCCCAAGCCAACTCTAGAAGCATCACAGTAGACTGTATAATAACCTGAACCAGTAGGCAAAACCAATACCAGAGTTGTGGTCAATGCTGACTTGAGCTTCTAAAAGCTCTCCTCACACTCGTCGCACCATCTGAATGGAGCACCCTTCTGGGTCAATATGGTCATAGGTGCTGCAATGGATGAAAATCCCTCTACAAAACGACGGTAGTTCCCCACCAAACCAAGGAAACTCCTAATCTCTGTAGCTGAGGACGGTCTGGGCCAACTCTGCACCGCCTTTATCTTCTTCGAATCAACCTGAATACCCTCACTGGACACCATTTGCCCCAAGAAAGCTACTGATCCAAGCCAAAACTCACACTTGGAGAAATTTGCATAAAGCTTCTCCTCTGTCAACCTCTGCAACACAACCCTCAAATGCTGAGCATGCTCCTCCTGGCTATGAGAATATACCAGGATGTCATCAATGAACACTATGACAAAAGAGTCAAGATAAGGCCAGAATACACTGTGCATCAAGTGCATAAAGGCTGCGGGGGCATTGGTCAGCCCAAATGACATAACAAGAAACTCATAATGGCCATATCTGGTCCTGAAAGCAGTCTTCGGGATGTCAGAATCCCGAATCTTCAACTGATGATACCCGGACCTTAAGTCAATCTTGGAAAACACTCTGGACCCCTGAAGTTGGTCAAACAAATCATCAATACAAGGCAAAGGACCGGTTCTTTACTGTAACATTGTTCAGCTTCCTATAATCGATACACATGCGCATTGAAACATCCTTCTTCTTCACAAACAACATTGGTGCACCCCAAGGTGACACACTAGGCCGAATGAACCCCTTATCTAGGAGTTCCTGAAGTTGTTCTTTCAATTCCTTCAACTTCGTTGGTGCCATACGGTAGGGTGGAGTCAAAATAGGCTGAGTGCCTAGAACCAGGTCAATACCAAAGTCATTATCCCTGTCAGGTGGCATGCCTGGAAGGTCTGTAGGGAACACGTCCGGAAAATCATGGACCACCGGAACAGAATCAACAGCAGGGTCTCACTACTAACATCCCTCACTAAATCCAGATAAGACAAATACCCCTTCTCAACCATACACTGAGCCTTCAGGTAAGAAATCACCATGCTAGGCACATACTCAGAAGAACTTCTCTACTCAACCCTCGGAACTCCAGGCATAGCCAAGGTCACGGTCTTATCATGACAATCAAGAATATCATGACACGCAGATAGCCAATCCATGCCCAGTATCACATCAAATTCAACCATGCTGAGTAACAATAGGTCCACCCGGGTCTCCAGACCACCAATAGATATCACACACGACCGATACACACGGTCTACAACAATGGTATCGCCCACCCGAGTCGACACATAAACAAACGTCACTAAAGACTCACGGGGCATATCCAGGAAATGTGCAAAATAAGACGAGACATATGAATATGTAGAACCATGATCAAATAGGGATAAAGCATCTCGGTGACAGACTGAGATAATACTTGTGATCACTGCATCAGAGGACATAGCATCAGGCATGGCTGGAAGTGCATAGATACGGGCCTGACCTCCACCTGCTCGACCTCCCTCTCAAAGGCGGCCCCTGGTTGACTGACTACCACCTCTAGCTGCCTGGGTGGGCGGTGAAGTGACTGGATCTGAAGTCGAAGGCTGGATCCTAGACTGAGATGGACCTCCAATAAAATGAGGGCACTGCCTCCTCATATGCCCGAACTCTCCGCACTGATAACAACTCCCTAGTGCAGGAGACGGGGACTGAAGGGAACTCCTGGAACCAGAATAATCGCCCGAAGAACCATGCTTTGAAGAACCCTGAAATGATGATGCTCTAGAGGAACTCTGAGTTGGAAGGGCACTAAATGAAGAACGGCCCGGATGGGAGCTGCGGGGACCCTGCCCCGATGAGGCACTGCTATAAGCTGAGCGAGCTGGCTAAGGAGGCCTAAATGGGCGGCCTCTACTATGATGAAACTGCCCCCTAGAAGGAGTACCACTGAAACTGCCAGATCCCCGAGGCCTCTTGGCCTCCCTCTCCTCTCGCTCCTGACGGTGAACGGACTCAATATCCTGAGCAATATCCACAATGCTCGAAGGTACCACCTAACACCCTATCTCTAGTCAACAAAATACGGAGCTGGTAAGCGAGGCCATCCACGAACCTCCTAATCCTCTCCCTATCAGTATGGACTAACTCAGTAGCATGACGAGCCAACTCAGAAAACCGTGTCTCATACTGTGTCACTGATAGCTCTCCCTGACACAGCTACTCAAACTGCCTACACTGCTCCACACGGTGAGTCTGGGGAACATACTTCTCCATGAAGATAGTGGAGAACTGCTGCCAGGTGAGGGGTGTTGAACCAACATGCCTACACCTCTCAAAAGACTCCCACTAAGTGAAAGCAGCACCAGAAAACTGAAATATAGCAAACGAAACCCCACTGTTCTCCAGATTCCCAGTAGTACGAAATATCCTCTGACACTTATCCAGAAAGCCCTGGGCATCCTCACCCTCTGCACCGCTAAATATCAGAGGCTGAAGTCTACTAAAACTCTCCAGCCTGCGCTGCTCATCCTCTGGAATAGCTGGAACAACATAGCCCTGAACTGGAGCAACCGGCTGGGCTGGGACTTCCCCCGGTGTCTGAAGGCCCTGTACAACCTGCTCAGGTGTCCGAAAAGCTGGAGTCTGAGTGCCTCCCACGGTTTGAGATGTAGCGGTAGTAGTAGACACAACAACTGCCTGAGTTAAGCTAGTACATACTGTTAAGATCTGAGCCAGGGTCTCCTGATGACCCGAAATAACAATAGGCACTACCGGTGCTTGAGCCTGTCCGGTTGGAATACCCGCGGCGGGAACCTGATCCTGAATAGTAGGGGGATCGACTGGTACAGCCTCGACTGCTGTGCGGGCTGGTCTTCTACCTCTACCACGGCCTCGACCTCTCGCTGGTCTAGCTGGTGTCTTGTCACCCTGATCAGTAGCGCGTGTCCTCACAATCTGTGAGAGA
>ML274447.1:26262-50372 GCA_005239495.1 Nicotiana undulata | reverse complement strand
AATTTGCGACCGATTTCGGTCGGAAACGTCGGACGGAAAACACCTAAATTCTAGTAGTGAATGAAAACAAACAAAAAATTTTGAAACTCCCAATTGAGTAAATGCATTTGGATCATACGTTACAATCTCAAAATCTATTTATGAATTAACCATCTCTTGTGTTATATAAAATTAACTAAGCATTATCAATCGGAACAAAACTGTTGCGCAAACATAGCTTGGCTGTCAAAATTGCGTAAGCAACTTAATTACTATCTATTCTTGAAAGTGTTCCTAGTTGCCGTATTTATTTATTGAGCTCTTTGCATTTCGTTTCATTTACGATTCACCCTCTAAATCTATTCAATTTTTTTTTTGTATAATCTTACAATTAATTCATTTAATGAAATTAAATTTTGAAAACAGAACAAGACGAATTAGGTGAAAGAAAAACAATGAGTTTATATTTTGGAAAAGAGGGTCACCCTGAACTTTTAATTGTTATTAACAAGAGTCTTATCTTGCAGGAAATATATCAAGGGAAAATATGTGTTGTAAGCAAATTATCGTGGTGTTGCAAATTTACATATTTGTCTTAGTTTTATTACCTGAGATATTAGTAAACTGTAGAACTTTAGAAGAAATGAAGCTCATTTGCTATTTGGAATGTGTAGAAGACTATATGATTTTTGGTTGGGACCTATTTAAGGATCTTACTTCAGAACAGATTGACGAAAAATGCAAAAGGGGTGAAAACTATAGGCCATGTGAAATTGAGGGAGAAGTTGTTGTACTTCATTAATATGCTATTTTCTTATAGGATTTTTCTACAAGAAATAGAAAGAAAAAAATAATACGAAATATCCCATACAGTTATTTTATTCTATTCAAATATTCAATGGGCATAGGGGATTATTATCTCTGAATTGGTCAATACAAATAGTATCTAAAATTGGAAAAAAGATCGTTACTCCTCTTATTAGATTAAATTATGGAGATATTGTTGACATCCTAACGTGTGTAATATCTCTCGTTTAGTAGTACAAAACATGATGAGAATATTAATGTTCATTTTATGAGGGATGAAACGCAATAAACAGGGTGAAACTAAATATTAAACAAGAAAAAGATTAGATGGACAAATATTTATAAAATACTGAAATTTGCTACAAATTTTGTCACTAACCTATCACAAACGTTAACAGAATTTCTTGATAATTTATCGCTAAATAAGGTTAGAAACAAATTTGTCTATTTAGCTTCAGAATTTGTCCCCTAATTTCAATTTTTTTGTAGTGAATGTATAAGAATGAGAAACGGTTATTTTATACTTCATTACCACATCGTAGGGGGAGAGAGGGGGGAGGAATAATTTTTGTGGTATTCAATTTTCGCGTGCACTAGATTTTACATACAAGGACATGGTTCTTCTATGTGTTCCTTAAACTGCAATCGCGGAATAAGTAATGCAGAAAGTGAAGAACGCAAGTATTTTTACGTGGAAAACACTCAGCTCAAAAGGGAAAAAATATTGACCTATTTCGTAATAGGATTTTCCCCAAACGATTCTCACTACAACTCTGAGTCAATAATAAAGTTTACAACCTCTTGCAAACCTACGGATTAACTCTAACCTTATAGCAATACGCCACATGCTGTTGCGACTAGTTAACTCTAACTTGAACAATACGACTCAACCTAGTACAAATGCTTCTAAGAAACGCTAAAATGCACAACTCAAAAGCTCCTACTACAATGAAACTAGAATTAAAGACAAACACGTGGAACTGATTCTTCAATCTGGTTCATGTCAATCTGGTTCATGTGACTTCAGGTTCGCACTCTTGAAACTCACAGGAATTGCTCGCAAAATGCCTAGCTATTTTGCCCTCAATTCTTGTTGTACATGAGAACACATTGATATATAATAGAGTTAATTGAATTAGGATTAACTAGAATTTTGATGATTTACTCTTCTTTGGCAGAAGAGTTCTGGTTATCTTCAACTTCTAGCTATTTCCTTATATTGGATAGCTTTTTATTCATGTTATCATATATGGAATCTTTTTTGTCTAAGGATTATAAGAATAATCACTTATTTTTATCCCTTGCACGTCTATGCTTTTTGCTTGATTTTGACAGTATATGTGTACAATGTCCATAGACCTAGTTCATGCATGTGTTCGTCTGTCAACCTATCGGGTCATCACAGTTGATTTGTGGATATATACAAAGGGTATTTGAAGAAGAATTACAGCAAGATCATAGGCTATCCGCCTAATTTCAAGAGCAAAAAGAAAGGAAAGTACAATCCAGGAAAACCACATGCCAACATTGCAAATACAAAAGAGGATGTGAGTGTGAAGAGTAATTCCATCAAGGAAATTACTTCATGGAAACTCAGTACAAACACTTGGTGAGCCTGTTCACAAAGTTCATAGTTGGTGAAAACACTTCAAGCTCAGCTGGTTCTTCCAATTTAGAAGGTATTATATCTTTACTATCCAATGCACATCCCTATGATTAGATAGTAGATTCAGGCAGTGGCGGACTCATGTGGAGTCGAGCGGGTTCAACTGAACCCGCTTCACCAAAAAATAGTTCTGTGTATATGTATAAATAACAATTAAAGCAGTGTAAATTTTATATAAATATTTTATTTGAACCCACTTGACAAGTTCTATTTTACGACTAAAATTATGTAAGCCTAAGATTGAACCCGCTTGCATAAAATTCTGGGTCCGCCGCTGGGTTCAGGAGCCTCACATCATATTACCTTTTGCAAAAATATTCTGGAGAGTATTAATGAGATAAATTAGCAGAATAGTAATGGAGTGCAGATTCCCACAGGGTCCAAATGAAATCATACATACACGAGTGCAATAGTAATTGAAGCACACAGGATTTTAAATGTTCTTCATGTTCTAGATTTTAAGTTCAACTTGCTTTCTATATCGAAGTTGACTAAAGAACTGTGTTGTGAAGATTGTTTCTACCATGATTTTGTTATCTTTAAGGGACCCTGCAAGGTACTACGGATTCGTAGAGAGAACAATGTTCGATACATATTGAGAAGGGAGAGGGTAGTAATAGCAGCTTCTATACAAAAGGAATCTATAAATACAACACTATAGCGTCAAAGATTAAGGCATGCAACACCAATGGCAATGCAACATTTATCAGATTTGAAGAATAAAGTGAACCAAAAATGCAAGAAGACTATCATATTTGTCCACTAGCCAACAGAGTAGACTGAAATTCACTACTAGTGACAACAAGTCTAATTGTAGTTTTCAGCTTGTGCACATTGATGTATGGGGTCCATATAGGACTGCAAATTATGATAGAAGGCATTACATTTCTACATTAGTTGATTATTTTAGTAGATACACTTGGATCTTCTTATGAACTCAAAGTGTGAAGTGATAAATCATTAATAAAGAATCAATTGGGGACAACAATTGAGGTTCTGAGATTTGACAACGGAACTGAGTTCATTAATGCAAAGTGTAATGAGTTGTTGTCTTCATTAGGTATTATACATCAGAGTAGTTGTCCCTATACCCCTCAACCAAATGGGAGTATTCGATAGGAAGCATAGGTATATTTTAGAGGTGGGAAGAGCACTGATGTTTCAGAGTCGTTTACCAATTAGGTTATGGGAGACTGTGTGAATATTGCAGTATACCTCATTAACGAACTATCAACAAGAGTACTAAATGGTAAATCACCTTATGAAATGTTATACGTGAAGCCTCTCAAGATAGAACACTTGAGAGTACTTGAATACTTATGTTATGCAAGTACCCTGCCCAAAGGTGATACTATCATCTAGAGCAAGAAGAATTGTTTTGATATGATATTCAGAAACTCAAAAGGGTTATGGGTTATTTGATCTAGGTTCTAAAACTTTTCTGGTTAGCAGGAATGTTAGACTCAAAGAAAACACCTTCCCTTTCAAACAATCAGCAGAGTCTTCTGAGGATCGTTTCTCTTCTTCATCAACAAACCTTCTTGAGTGTGAAGGACAACAAACTCAGTAGGTATATGAACCATTTCCTCGTTAGCCTATACATGGAACATATGTTGATATTGTGACTGATGAGGAAGGTGCACAGGTGGAAGAACACGAAGATGTGGTTGAAGTAGTTGAAGTTATTCCTACAATAGATGCAGAGATGGATGATGGAAGATATATATCGGTTGGTGCACCAATACATGAAGAGCGTGCCATAAATTTGTTACCTGAACCAATCATTGCAACACCTGAACATTCAGAAAATGTGACTACAAGGAAGTCTACTAGAGAAGTCAAGCCTCCAATATGGCACAAGGATTATGTCACTAGTTGGACTCCATCTAGGGGTAATTTTCACTCAATCACTAACCATGTCCTGTGATCATCTACCAAACCATTACCAATCTTACTTGACAGAGTTCTCCACCAACATTGAGCCTCCTTCATTTGGAGAAGCC
Organism: Nicotiana undulata; assembly: GCA_005239495.1. Classification (NCBI taxonomy): domain Eukaryota; kingdom Viridiplantae; phylum Streptophyta; class Magnoliopsida; order Solanales; family Solanaceae; genus Nicotiana; species Nicotiana undulata. The sequence continues at coordinate 45,917 of ML274447.1, read as the reverse complement.
TCATAATATAGTTGATGGACTGATGCTAAGCAAGAGATACAAGCTATTGAGGACAACAATACATCGGTAATAGTTGACTTTCCATCAGGCAAAGTATAGGCTTAAAATGGGTTTACAAAATAAAATGCAAGGCTAATGGGAAAGTTGACGGGTTGAAATCTAGATTGGTAGCAAAGGGATAGACACAACAAGAAGGTCTAGAATATCATATGACATTTTCCCCTGTTTCCAAGATGATTACAGTCAGAACTGTCATCAACCTAGCAGTCTATGAAGGTTTGAACCTTTACCAGATGGATGTCAATAATGTGCTTGTCACGACCCAAATTCTCAACCTCAGCGATCGTGATGGCGCCTAACACCACACTTGCTAGGCAAGCCAATGTTAGAAGTCGATTAACTAATTTTCTTGATTAATTACTTGAGCATAAGTAAATAAATTTCAATTGAGCCTAATTAAAATAATTTCCGACAATAATACAATAAAATAATAATAATGACCAATTAAATAGAACGAATCACGAACTAATTATGTATATAACTCTAAGACTACCCCAGGGTTTGGTGTCACAATCCACGAACTACTACAGAATACTACAAATAATGGGCTGCAAGAAAGTAATGTAACTGTTCTGAATAAAATGAAACATCGTATATTAAATAGGAAAAGACTCTCGGGATCTGCGGACGCCGGCAGATATACCTCGTATCTCCGAACGAATGAATAGCCGCTCTAAATATCTCTACTGATGGTCAGTACCTGGATCTGCACAAAAGAGTGCAGAGTGTAGTATCAGTACAACCGACCCCATGTACTGAGTAAGTGTCGAGCCTAACCTCGGCGAAGTAGTTACGAGGCTACGCCGGGGAATTAACAACATATAATCTGTGACAATAATATATACAATAACGAAATAAAATAATTTTACACGAACAAGAAAAATATAACTGAGACGATAAATATAAAGAAAGAAGGAACTCTAAACAAATAATTAAATACTGTAACAGAAATAAAATAACTCAACCGCCTTTTCCAGGCCTCAGTTATAAGCAACTCTCAAATAATTTCTAAGTTTCCAAACTTTAGCTTTAAATAATAATAGTGTCAAAAATATAAAAATAGTAAAAATAAAATAGTAAGTTTTCAAATCTTTGTTTTTCTTTGAAAATCAGTAAAAAAATATATGTCCTCCCTTATCGCTCCTTGTTGCGGCGTGCAACCCACTCCCACCTGTCCACCCTTATTGCTCCTCCCTAAATATATCACCCTTATTGCTCCTGTTGCGACGTGCAACCCGATCCCACCTGTCCACCCTTATCACTCCTTGTTGCGGCGCGCAACCCGCTCCCACCAGACATATCATATCAATTTATTTATACAGAATTTCACAATTCAGGCCAAGCCTTTCACAATACTGTTATTCCCACAATTTCAAACAGAAAATCGTATAGCTCGTAAGCTTTAACCAATATCATTTCACAATAAAACCAACCAGAATATATGTAAACATCGTAACGCTGTCAATCCAGCTCAGTCTTTATATACCATGATAAAATTCAAGAGAACAGCCAACACTTTCAACACACTTACAACAACAATTGGAAACTCAATGAAACCCAATAACCACGTGAACCTCAACAATTATAAATAATAACCTGCATTTTTCTCATAACTTCATCAATAACCTCTCAACCATGAAACCAACAAGAATATCAAAATATAAATATTTATTCCGTAAAAACAATGTCAAACCTCTCAACCGTTGTATATATCACATGGAAACCAGCTAAAACAACCAATACACTTTCTAATATGACCACAACAATATCTGACAACAATTCAACAAGGCCAATTAGTCATAGAAACAATAATGAACATATAACAATTAAGATAACGATCAGATAAGTGGGGAGCGAGAAAGGGGATCATGTTTAACAACCAATTTGGGTGGTGCATAGGTACTCGTCACCTCACTTATACACCACACCCATGCATTTCACATAGCAAACAAGTGGGGAGTCCTATTCCCTCAAGACAAAGTTAGACCAAACACTTACCTCAATTTCGCAAGCCACTCACTGCTCAATTATTGCTTTTCCTTTTGAATTCACCTCTAACTTGCTCGAATCTAATCAAAATTAACTTAATATCATTAACTAATGCTAAAGGAACTAACGTTATTGAAAAATATAATTTTTTCTAAGTTTTCTCAAAAAAAGTGAAAACCCGGGCCTGCTTGGTATAGACTCGGGGTTCAGACCAAATTACGTTTACCTATTCACCCACGAACTCAAATATGCTATTAGTTATGAAATCCGACCTTAATTTGATATAAAAATTCAATTTTTACAAAACTCCCTAATTCTACCCAAATCCTAAATTTTTACCATGAAAATTCTTTGTTTTTTCTTTAAAAGTGAAGCAAAATAGTAAGGGAGTAAAAGAACAAGGTTTGAAATTGATTACCTATGAATTGGGGATGAATATTGTTGAAGAAAACTCGTTTTTAGGGCCGGAACTTCGAAAAATTTGAGAAGAAAGGGTTCTGCCCAGATTTTAAAAGGTATTTATAATAGCTGGGTTGGGCACCTGTGCGATCGCGGGTAGTTATATGTGATCGCAGAGGGTAAGGGGAAATTGGGTTGTGCGATCGCGGGGTGCGGGTGTGTTTGCACAAGGTAGGGGGCGGGGGAAGTGCGTTCGCACAGTACAAATCTAGGCCCCCCTTGAGCTTGCACTATGCGATCGCGGATAGGGCCAGGCGATCGCACAGTTGAAATTCTAGGCGCACCAGCAATGAAAAACCAGCAGTTTATTTCAAGTGTAAAACACCATGTGGCCTATCCGAAACTCACCCGAGCCCTCGGGGCTCTAGACAAATCATGCACGCAAGTCTAAAAACATCATACGGACTTGCTCGTGCGATAAAATCATGAAAATAACATGTAAATCTATTAATAAAACCTCAAAACTCATCGTTTTCAACAAGAACTCTTAAAGTTCATAATTTCTCAATCGGATGTCCGAATCACGCCAAACGAACTCCGTTTTTACCAAATTTCACAGTTATCCTTTAAATATCATAATAAAGCTTTATCGGGCTCTGGAACTTAAATACGGACCCGATACCAATAATTTTTAGCATTATTTATTTTCTTTAATTCTCAAACATTTCAGCAAAAGAATTTCTTTCAAAAAATGATTTCTAAGGCTTGGGACCTCAGAATTCATTTCCGAGCATGCGCCCGAGTCCCATATTTTACTGTGGATCCGGATCCGTTTACTCAAAATATTGACCAAAGTCAATTTTTATCAAATTTAAGTTCTAAAAATCACTATTTCTCATATTTTCATATAAATGCTTTCCGGTTTCACGCACGGACTGTGCACGCAAATTGAGGTATTTAATTTTAGTCTTTTTATGGTTATTAAGCATAGAACGGAGTCTAATTTTATAAAACGACCCCTTGGGTCATCACAAATTCCACCTCTAAAACACATGTTCGTCCTCGAACGGACATAGAAAATTACCTGAAGTTGCGAACAAGTGTGGGTATCTACTCTGCATGTCTGACTCAGACTCCCAAGTAGCTGCCTCAACGGGCTGGCCTCTCCACTGCACTCGAACTGAAGGAAAACTCTTAGATCTCAATTGGAGAACCTACCGGTCTAAAATAGCTACTGGCTCCTCCTCATAAGTCAAGTCTTTGTCCAACTAGACAGAGCTGAAATCTAACACGTGGGACGAGTCACCATGATATTTCCGGAGCATAAACACATGGAATACCGGATGAACTGAGGATAACCCTGGAGGCAATGCAAGTCTGTAAGCTACCTCCCCCACCTTATCAAGAGTCTCAAACGACCCGATATACCTAGGGCTCAACTTTCCCTTCTTCCCAAACCTCATAACACCCTTCATGGGTGACACACGAAGCAATACTCTCTCTCCAACCATGAATGTTACATCACGAACCTTTCGATCGGCATAACGTTTTTGCCTAGACTAAGCTGCACGAAGTCTTTCCTGAATAACCTTGACCTTATCTAAGGCCTCCTGAACTAAGTCTGTCCCCAACAATCGGGCCTCTCCTGGCTCGAACCATCAAACTGGTGATCTGCACCGTTTACCATATAATGCTTCATAAGGAGTCATCTGAATGCTCGACTGATAACTATTATTATAAGCAAACTCCGCTAACAGCGAGAACTGGTCCCATGAACCTCCGAAGCCATTAACACAGGCACGGAGCATGTCCTCCAATATCTGAATGGTACGATCGGACTATCCGTCAGTCTGAGGGTAAAATGTTGTACTCAACTCTACTCGGGTACCCAACTCACGCTGAACTACCCTCCAAAAGTGCAAAGAAAACTGCGTACCCCGATCAGAAATGATAGCAACGGGCACACCATGAAGGCGAACTATCTCCCGAATATATAACTCAAGCAACTGCTCTAAAGTGTAGGTACTTGCTACAGGAATGAAGTGTGTTGATTTAGTCAGCCTATCAACAATAACCCAAACTGCGTCAAATTTCCTCTGAGTCCGTGGGAGCCCAACAACGAAGTCCATAGTGATACGCTCCCATTTCCACTCAGGAATCTCTATCTTCTGAAGCAAACCACCAGGTCTTTGATGCTCATACTTTACCTGCTGACAATTTAAGCATCGAGCCACATAAGCCACATTGTCCTTTTTTCATCCTTCTCCACAAATAATGTTGTTTCGAATCTTGGTACATTTTTGCTGCACCTGGGTGAATAGAATACTTGGAGCTGTGAGCCTCCTCAAGGATCAATTCACGGAGGCCATCAACATTAGGCACACACAACCTACCTTGAATCCTCAAAACGCCATCATCTCTAACCGTAACCTGCTTAGCATCACCGTGCCGAACCGTGTCCCTAAGGACCGCCAAATGTGGGTCATCATCTTGCCGCTCTCGGATACGATCAATTAGAGAAGACCGAGCGACGGTACAAGCTAGAACACTGCTGGGCGAAACATCCAACCTCACAAACTGATTAGCCAAAGTCTGAATGTCTGAAGCCAATGGTCTCTTGCCAACTGGAATATACGCAAGACTGCCCATACTCACCGCCTTTCTACTCAATGCATCGGCCACCACATTGGCCCTCCCCGGTGATACAATATAGTGACATCATAATCTTTTAACAATTCTGACCATCTCCGCTGCCTCAAATTTAGATCATTCTGCTTGAATAAGTACTAGAGACTGCGATGGTCTGTAAAAACTTCACACTACACACCATAAAGGTAGTGCCTCCAACCTTTCAAGGTATGAACAAGGGCTGCCATCTGTAAGTCATGAACATGGTAATTCTTCTCATGGACTTTCAACTGACAAGACGCATACACAATCAGCCTGCCATCCTGCATCAATACTGCTCCAAGTCCAATACGGGAAGCGTTACAATAAATCAGGAAGGAACCTGAACCTGATGGTAGCACCAACACCGGCGCTGAAGTCAAGGCAAATCTTAAGTTTCTGATGGTGCCATAATAATTGTTACAACCCCATGTTCTACTTTGAAGGTAGTCGCATCAACTCGCGGAGGGACAATGGCGTTTGTATCCTTAATGTATTGCTCAATATCCGCGAAAGGATTATCTTCTTCCTCATACTCGTCCATGTTTACCAAGAAAATCAAGCAAAGTGTGATGGAATAGAAAAAGACGTAAAGTAAAGCACACACTAATTAGTAATTTCAGAACCATATTCCCCAGCAACGGCGCCAAAATTTGATACGCTCAAATTACACCTTAAAAATTGTTTTAAAGTGGTCGGTGTCAAATATAATAACCCAACTAGGTTGGGGTCGAATCCCACATGGAATAGGTGTGAAAAGATTACTTGAGTAGTGTGAAACTTGACTTAAATTGTAATTCTATTCCGTTAGATAAAAAGAGTGTTGTAATTGTGTGCAGTAAAGACAAATATAATATTGTCATATTGTAATTAATTTGATTAAGGAAACCAAGGTTGTGTCCCCTTCAATGGAATGTAATGCTATCGGTGTTAATATGATATATTTTTAATGGGAGTATTTTGATATGCAAATGATTTCTAAATGACTACTCAATATTTTCCAACAGTTGAGTAGTAATTCCTCTTTATGATTTTTCCAAATATAAAAGAGTTGCAATAATTTATGCCAAATAGAATCCACGTATTCCTAAGAGATTCTTTTAAACAAGGTTTAAAGCCTTGAGTTTTTGATATTCACTTCTACCAAACCCTAACCCACTTCTCCAAGGTAAAGAAAGAGTATAATGGAATTTCTTAATGCTTGCAACCACCAACAATAAATGAAGCATGAGAAATAAATAAATATCAATCAACTAATATATACATATACATATACATATATATATATATATTCAATGGTAAACACCCATTAACATTACACCCATTTAAGGCCCATAACCTTAGTATTTAAGACTAGCCACTCATACTAAAATACGAAGATAAAACGATAATTAAAATCATAAAGCTTACAAAAGTGCAAGAATCTTTCTTCAAAAGCTTCCAAAATAATGGAGTATTCAATGCCTTCAATGTAGTCTCTTTTTCAGACAAGATGACCCACAAAAATCCTAGTAAATCTATTTATAGTGGGCTAAATGTTGTGGTTAAAACTGGACAAAAATATCCCTACAGAGCACTTATGCGACCGCATACTGGTCGCAGATCACGTATGCGGTCCGTATATCTTCCTAAGGCATCGCATAATCTCTCTTTTCCAAACCCAGCATTTGGCGGCATTTCAATTATGCGGTCCGCATATCCGTTATGCGACCGCATTATCCTCCGCATAAGTGCTTCCCAGCTATCTTAGTTTTAATTATGCGGTCACTATGTGGTCCGCATAAGCGTTATGCGACCGCCTAATGGATCGCATTTTCTCCTCTTCAGATGACCATGAGTTTGCGTCAGTCTGCGATGGTTATGTGGTCCACATATGCTTTATGTGATCGCATACTTGCCACATTTCTGCCCTTTTGTGGCTTTTTGACTTCTTTTACATGTTTTGGGTCCTCAAACCTCATGCACCAGAAAACATCAAAACTTCATAAGAATTAACTAAAGATGCATTGAAAGATGAACTAAATTCTATGTAATTGGTATCAAATGTGCCGAAATTCTACGGCACGTTAATACCGTCTCGTAGTTCCAAACGTAAATATACAGGGGGATCTCCCGGAATACCATTCCGTAGTCCCAATGTATATATGCAAGACAGGGGGATCTCCCAGAATACCGTTCGGTAGTCCCAAAGGTAAATACATAACTCAAACAATAGAATTCAACAGCTACAACACAAAAGCCTACAATTTAGACAAAGTACAAGTCAAGGAAAAGTGGGAAAATTCACTAAACATGTTGTACAGAGTTCAGATAAACAATTAAGGCAAGTAGACATTCTATTCTAATCTAACAAGATACTACACATGCTGATATAAATCAAATAAGAAGGAAAACAGGTTATAACTTAGCAGAAATCGAGTTTTTACAACAATTAGACCGTGTACGTACTCGTCGTCTCACATACACGGTGTTCACATATCAAAACAGTACCAAATCCTAAGGGGATCGTTCCCCCTCACAAGGTTAGTCAAGCCACTTACCTCGAACCAATTCAATCAAATCGTAACAATGTTCTTTCCACAAAAATCCGACTCCGAGTGGCCCAACTTTAGCCAAATTCAATTACATATCATAAATATAACTACAAGGAACTAATCTAGCTACTGAAATCAAAGCTAAAGCAAGAAATCAGAAATCTCTCTAAAAAGCCTCCCCGAGGCTACGTCTCGAAATCGGGTAAAACTCACAAAATATGAACATCCATTCACTCATGAGTTCACTCATACCAAAATTATCCGAATCCAATGTCTAAATCCCAATCAAAACTCAACCATTCGGTTGAAGAACTTTTCCCCATTTTCCACAAAATTTCAACCCAAATCCAAAATTAAATGGTGGAATCAACTATGGATTAATGAGATATAAGCATAAAGGAGTTAAGAATCGTTACCCACAAGCTTCCTCTGAAAATCCCTCGAAATATCGCCTTATCCAAGCTCTCTAGGTCCAAATTATATGAAGAATAAAATCAAACCCTTGCACTTAGCCCTTTTTCTGCCAGATATCTCGCTTCTGCGAGCCTTCAACCGCACTTGCAGTATCGCACCTGCAAAAAATCCATCGCATGTGCAAAAATGACTTAAGGGGGACTATGTCCGCATCTGCAAACAAGGGCCGCATCTGCGAGCTCACACATGTGCTCCTCTTCCGCTTCTGCGGATCAATCGCCGCACCTATGGCCCCAGCTGGACAAGGCCAAAATCGCTTCTGCGACTCCATGGCCGCTTCTGTGGTGCCACACCTGCGGCCCAAAGTGCGCAGGTGCAATTACACCAGGTGCAGCAGCTTCAGCAATTTCTTAAGTCACAAACACACCCGAGGCCCCCGGGACCTCAACCAAACATACCAATCAATCCTAAAATACCTTACGAACTTAGTCGAGCCCTCAAACCACATCAAACAAAGCTGAAATCACGAATCATCCTCCGATTCAAACCTAAAGAACTTGAAACTTCCAAATTCAATAATTGATGTCGAAACCTATCAATCCATGTTCTATTGACCCCAAATATTGCACACAAGTCATATTCAACCCTACAGACCTACTCCAACTTCCAAATTTGGAATCCAACCCTGATATCAAAAGGTCTATTACCGATCAAACTTTTCAAAACTTTGACTTTCGCCATTTATAATCTAAGTGAGCTACAGACATCCAAAACAAAATCCAGACATGCCCCTAAGTCCTAAATCACCTAATCGGATCTAACGAAACCAACAGAACTCTATTCGGGAGTCGTCTTCGTACAGTTCTGACCACTTTCCAAATCCTAAGTCTTATGCTCCCGTTTAGGAACTAAGTGTCCCAAAACACTCCAAAAAAACAAAAGGAAATCTCCCGACAAGACACAAATAGCAGAAATAGATACGGAGGAAATAGTTAATAGAGGATCGGGGCTATAACTGATCAAGACGATCGATCAGGTCGTCACAAAATTGATTTTATTGATATCGGGGTTGAAATGCGATTTCGAGAGTTGGATTAGCTCCATTATGTCATTTAGCACTTGCATGCATAATTTGACTTCATTTCGGATAGATTTGGTATGTTTTGGCATGAGTTTTAGGAGTTGGAAGATTTGAAACTTCATACATTCGATTCATTGTGCGATACGTAGTTTCGACATTGTTTGATGTGATTTGAGACCTTGAGCGAGTCTGTGGTATGCTATGGAACTTTTTGGCATGTTTCGATGGGGTCCTGGGGGCCTCGGGTGTGTTTCGCATGGGCTATGGCCCATTTATCTATGTTGTGGACTGTTGTTTTGATGATATCTGGTTTTCTTCATCTGTTTGCCGCCAACACCTCCGCATTCCTGTAGTGTAATTTTGGAGGCGGTAAATATTTGTTCTTCGCGTTCGCATGCTACTGCCCGCGATTGTATACATGTGCATCACCCTTCTTCGCGTTCGCATTCCATGTTGCACGTTCGTGTAGAACAACTGTAACAGCTGGTAATTTCCTCCTTCTTATCTGTGATCGCATGTGACCTCGCGCAATCGGGTAATTCGGTCCTGAGGCCATCATAGTTCCCTTCTTCGCGATCGCATGTATTTGTTTGTGATCGCGTAGCATAATTGCTGGACAATAGTATTTTCCTCTTCGCGATCGCAATTGAATTTCCACGATCGTGATGTACAAATACCTGGGCAGCAGAATATAATTTTCAAAATCGATGGTTGGCGATTTATATCATATCTTAAATCGTAGAGCTCGGTTTAGAGCGATTCTTCGTGGGTTTTTCAAACAAATCATTGGGGGTAAGTGTTCTTAACCAAAGTTTATTATATTCCATGATTCTCGCTTTATGTTTTCCTTATAATTAGTGTTTTTAGTTGAGAAAAATGGAAATATTTGAAGAAATATTTCAAAATGTAAAGTGATGATTATTGATGTCGGAAATCGATAACTTTGGTATGGTTGAACTCGTATCGGAATGGGTGATCAGATTTAGTGAATTTTATCGGGTTTGGAGGTGCGGGCTCGGCGGTTGACTTTTTAGTTCTTGTTTAAGATTGAAGTTTTTTATCCGGAATGTTTTCTTATACGTTTTATTTATGATTGAAGTTATTTTGGCTAGATTTAAGCCGTCCGGAGGTTGTTTCACATGAGAAGTTCATTTTAGAGTAACGGTCTAGCTTCTTTGAGGTAAGTATCTTGTATAACTTTATGTGGGGGAAATTACCCCTTAGGATTTGAGTCATTTGTGCTAATTGTGTCATGTGAAGTCCGTGTAAACAAGGTGATGAGTACGTACTCAGCCTTATTTGTGGAAATTTGACCATTTAGGGCTCTTAGGTTCTTATGTTCATTAGATGTAACGTTTTTTTGTCATGTTAAATCCCCCGCTTACTAAATTTACCCTTACGTGTCTTATTGTGAATTTATTGATTCATGTTTTACCCTTGTTGCCAACTAAACGATTATGTGCCTTAATTGAAGATATTGTCTCTTTTATTGCCATGCTATCTTTTCCGTAATTGCTTATCCCTAAATATAGTTTAGTTATTCATTATTATAGTTGACTTATTCTTATTTGAAATTTTTGAAGCATGTTACCTCCCTTGTGGTCGAATTGTACTTTTATGAAACCATTGTTACATATTATTTCTCCCTTGTTGAGATATTCTTGTTGAGACTAGTATTTTCAGTTGTGTCTTTCTTTGTGAGCTCGTTTTAATGTTTATTGTGTTCCAAAGTTCTTGAGTTGATTTACTTTCCCTACTCTCATGTCATTATTGTTGATGTTGCTGTTGTACTTGTTGTCATTGAGCCGAAGGCTATGCGTGATTGTGGTATTGATACTGTTTCGAGGAAATGTTGTGGAATATGGGCACGTGTTGTGAAGGTCATTTAATGGTGTTGTTATGTTTTTGTCACGTGATATTGTTCGGAGGATTTGTTCGGTGTTTGCACAAGGTTTCAGCCGTGTTATTGTTACTAATGTTATTTCACATGCGCCGTGACAATGCGAGTTATATCTGTGTGTTTGCGCATGTAGTGAGGCAATATGGGAACATTACTATGCGCGTGCGGCGAGACAAGCGGGCAATTTCTTTATTATTGCGCACGTGGCGAGACAAGGTGGGCTATGTCGAAAAATGATCTGTGATGAATTGTGAAGGCCTGAGGGCATTGTTATTGTTGTTATTTATATAGAGGTGTGCCTATCATGTGTGAGTTATATATCGTGTACATATCATGGTGATCGTTTCTTATGTGTCAATCATTGTCTCTTCTCTTACTTGTTGACTTGAATTGTGGTAGAACACGTGCATAAGCATACACGTAAATAAATCATCTATATTGGTTAAAAAAGATGAACCCTGACGTTATTGACCATTTACTTGTACTCCCTTGTACTTGCCTTCTGTGCGAGAGTTATCCGATTGGCACGTGAGTCGTCAGTACGATTATGAATTTGTAATGCGAGCACAAGAGGCCAATTGATTAGGGTTCAAGAATTGGGACCCGTGATTTGTGATGGGGTTTGGTACCTCGTGGAAAAACCTGAATAGATCTGGTGTAAAAGTGGTTGTTCTTGTTAAGTTCATACTTGTTTTCCTGTATTTTGTTTCATCAGACTTAGACTGTGTCCAGCTTAATCTATAGCATTACTATTTGTCTGCTTTTTGCTGCTAATTGTTGTTTCTAGTGTTTCATTGTGAGTATTGTTTTATGTTCCTTACCATGCTTAGCTTTATATTTACATTGCTTCTCTGTTAGTCAACTAGGTGTCTTGATTGTCCCTCGTCACTATCCCACCGAGGTTAGTCTTGATACTTACAGGGTAACATGTGGTGTACTCATACTACGCTTTTGTACATTTTGTGCAGATCCAAGTAATTCAGAGTTGGCCGATCGCTAGCTAGTTGTATGGATCATGCTGTGGAGACTCAAGGTAAACCTGTTGCTGTGTACGCAGGCCTCGGAGTCACCTTCTGATTCCGTACTTGCACTGTTTTATCTCTATTTTGAAAAAGTTGTATTTAGAGGTTTTGCTAGCAAACTCAGTAGAGCTTGTGACGTATTTGGGATTGTAAGTGTTTTACAGAGATTTCTACTTCATATTTGTTGGTCGTGGATTAAATTTAGGTTTACCTAATCTTAGTGAGTAGGTGCTGATCACGCTCAACTTTGTCTAAGAAAAGACTAAGCGGGCGATGCAAATATAATCCGGGGTATTATGCCCAGAGTCGAATCCCACAGGGACTTAACGTATCAAAAGAAGCTTGTAAAGTACTAAATTCTTATTAGTCAACCTCCTCAAACTTTATGAATAACAAATGGTGTTGTGATTACTACTACAGCTAACTGAATCTATAAAACTAAGAGTAACTAACAAGCAGTTGTAAACAATTGGAATAAAAGTCTAAGGTAATGGTTTCCCCCGTTGGTTCTTTCCCTAGTTGTATGTTCCTATAGCTTTGATTTGGTTGTCTCTATCAATCATGAACTCTCCAGTTATCGTAAATCTTTCTCAAGCATTTATGACAATTTACTAGACGCACTCTCTCGAGCTACGCTAGCTATATTTGCGTTACGGTTCACTTTAGATTGCACCCGAGGTATATTATCTCTAACCCAACCTCTAAACCCTCGGTTATGACTCTCGTCTATACTCCGGGAGTGGTGTTGTTCAACAACTACCTAAATATGCACTCTTTCTCAAGCAGATACATAATAAATAGGAACAGCTAGTTGAGGGCCCTTCAACAAACTACAATCAAAACGTAGTTGAACAAATAGAGATGAATAACCAACTCAAAACTATATTAACATGCCAACGAGTTCCACCAAAACCTTAGATTAAAGTATTTAGCTACTCATAATAATAACAAAAATTACAAAAGAATTCATAGTCAATGGTAAAAGAACAAAAGAGGAGAATAAAGATTGATGCCCAATGTTCCTCCTTGCCTCTTGCCCTTGCTTTGTTGTTTTCTAAACTCTAAAAACTGATTCTCCCTTCTCTTGGAAGAATTCCTTAAGTTTATATAGGGTTTGGGGATTATAATCCCGTGTTTTGCACTTTAGTCCTTGAAGTTTACGCATCCTGCCGCTGTTACGCCAGGACCGCGGCCAAACAGGCTCTCTGAATCTGCGGCTGCTTCCTACCGCGGTCGCGCCCGGACCGCGGTAGGCCTACTTCAGCTCATCTTTTGCTTATTATTTGGTGCACTTTTTGGGTATTATTTGATTGGCTTCCTTTTTCCCGTAATTGACTCCAAAAATGTTCCAACGTCTTTTTCTTGTGATATTTCACCTGCAATGCATGAAAAGCACTAATTAGAGCATGTTGTTATCAATATTTACATTAAAACGATACAAAATGTGGTTCCTTAGGGTCCTAGTTATAGTCAAATTCACCTATTATCAACACCCCTCACTTAAAGTTTTGCTCGTCCTCGAGCAAGTTAAACCACACTTTTAGGCCTAATCGTCTAATGCATTACCTTTTTTATGTCACACCTGCCATTATAAAAGAGCACCCTAAGCAGTCCAACGGCCACACCTCAAGTGAAGACTCTAATGCCATGCCACACTTGTGCTTACTCTAAGAACTCTAGATAGAAGTGAAGACTTGCCTTTTCCTCCTGAATTACATGCCCTCGCATCACACTTTTGAGAGAAGTCCCACACATATAAAATTAAAGACATCAAGGAACTTTAGATGGAAAGAATTCACTCATTCTCAAGAAAGAACATTCACATGCCACACAGATACACCATAAGCTTGCCCGTAGTGTAATGCTCTACTAATCGAGTTGTTCAGTCTAAGATCAATAGGGCTTCATTTGGTTGTAATGTAGGCTAAGGGACGGGTAGGGTATATTATGGTATAGTGACTAACCTCCCTAAGCACTTTTAATACATTAGCCTTACGTTTTGGCCCAATTTCCATGTTCTGCACACTTTTATTTCCACACTTTCTTTCATAAGTCATCCCCCCATTTTTCTAGGTGCACTGGCTTTTTCTTATAATCAGTATTTAGGACCAATATTTTCATTGTCCTACCTTCATTATTCAAATTTTTTTTTTGCCATTGCACCTTTCAGTTATTTCCATGATCTTCCTTTGCTCACCACATTACCACCTCACACTTTGACTTTTATATACTCTTTAACAATTCAAGTGCTTATAGGAGGTACAAGGTTCGAAAAATCAAGCTATTCAAACATATGGAGTAAGGTTGTTATAAGGTTAACAAGGGAACAAGCTATAGGCTCAAAGGGGTTAACTATGGTATACTATTTACAGGTGGATACATACTATGCAGGCTTCACAAAGAAATGCCTATATCATCTCTAAAACCAAACAACTTCTATTTCGCTTCGCACACACACAGAGCAAGTTCTAGGTATCACATGCAGACATAGAATACATGAACTACCTCACACACACTTGGCATGTAACTCATTCCGAATTGGTTTGTCAACACACTCAAGTGAGCATTCAAGTCAGACGAAGTGTGCAAAATTAAGGCATAAGATTAAGAGTCTACAAGTGAGCCTAGGCGTTGCACCCTCAAGTACGTTTTGATTGTTTGCAGGTATGTACACTGCGGGATGCATTCTTTCCCTTACCCATCTTTGCCCAAGAGAGTTGTAATAGTCCTAAAAATAAAATCTACCTAACCCGGTTCAATATAGACCCTTGGAAAAGAACTGTGGTCAAAAGAAAAACCAAGGGGGAGTTGCTACACTACCTCAAAAGAAAATAAAGAGAAATAAAAAAAATCTTTTTTTTTTTGTCTTTTTATTTTTATTTTTTATTAGACTACTTCCATCAAGAATACTATCTAGGTGGTCTGTCATCAGGAAGGGTCTTCTACATTTTCAGATTTTTTTTTTCTTTCGACGTTGACTCTCAAGAAACCCGTCGACAAGTGTCCATCGTCGAGCCAAGTCAGTGATGTCTAACGTAATTAAAACAAACTATTCACATGAACAAAACAAAAAACCGAAAACACAATTAATTGCATATATACAACAACAATGAAGCAAATCTCCCACCCCAAACATAAAGATATGGCATGTCCCCATGACATTGAATAAAGATAGTGCAAAGAGGGGGTAAGAAGACTTCCCTCGTGGTCACTCAGAGTCGGAGACGGAATTGGGGTCCATGTTGCATGCCCTCCCAATGGCGCGGAACCATGCCATCATCCTGCTCTCGCTCTTGGACTGCCGTCTGGACATAGCATCAAGGCGTACATGCAGGACATCTACTAAGGTGCGAAGATCCGCCACCTCTTCCTCCAACGAGGGCATCCGAGGTCTGCTAGACTGGGACCTGCTGAAAGCCGCCCCAGCGTGGGATCTCTGAGAGGGTCCAGCTCCATCATAGGAACGCCGAGGGGGTGCCACGAGGGTTGCGTCGTCATCATCAGCATCAAGCTCAATGGGCGCGGTGACATCTCTGCCGACCGTGATCTTAGTAGCTCGAAAAGGTGCTCTGTGACCCAAAGAACCATCAAGAGGGTTTTTGGGGACATTGGCCAGCCAGCACAAGCGCGTCACAAGTGAGGGAAAGTAAAATCCTTTGGTCAACAGAGGTGACCGAAGGATCATTTCATCCCCAATAATTTTAGCCGCATCAAAGTCCCGCTTGTTGACAAAACACCAGATTAGCAATGCCCGTAAGCTGTTCACATCCGAAGTGTTGCCAGTGGGCAAAAATCTGTTGCAGATTATGTTGAACCAGCATTTAGCTTCCCAAGTGAAAGAACTGGAATGGAGTGTGATGTTCTCCTTAATCCAGATCGGCTGTCCCCCTACGCAGATTGTCTCAATGAGAGTGTCCCAATCGACCCCTGAGGAGTTATGGTAGTAATCAATGTCACCCATGAACTGTGGCAGCTCCAGGACATGATAAATCTTTGCTATGGAGGCCTCCACCACTTTGTCACGAACAATCACAGAGCGGCACATGTGTTCCGGGCAGTTCGCATAGAACTCCCGGACGACCATTATGTTGGCCGGTTCCGGCTCCTCAAACAAGAACTCCATCCCCCTTCGTCTGATTTCCTCGTACATATCCGGGTTTTCAACCCGGAGTGCTGCTTGATAAACTGCTACCTCAGGGACACAACTCTTTGTAGCCTTCGCATGAAACCGACTCTCCGCCTCCTCCGACAGGAAACGGGATTCGTCCCAAGTCGGTGCTTCAGATGTGCTGGCCGTGTTTCGGCGCTTCCGGCGGGCCATAGTGCCTGCAAGGAAGTCAGAACAATAATCAGGTACCACCCAGCAAAGTGTCAGTTGGATGGGTACTCAGACTTCCCCACCCGCTGTCACCAAACACCCAACTTCGCCAAATATGGCCAGTACCAACAGTCAGTGGGGCACCCATGGCAAAAACGTACAATATGTGCCCCCACACTACTACATGGGTGTCAAGCTCCAACAAAATACCCCAGACAAGCCCTCA
The DNA here is from genome assembly GCA_005239495.1 of Nicotiana undulata. Lineage (NCBI taxonomy): Eukaryota > Viridiplantae > Streptophyta > Magnoliopsida > Solanales > Solanaceae > Nicotiana > Nicotiana undulata. The sequence goes on along the minus strand of ML274447.1, from coordinate 29,307 downwards.
AAACAGTGAGAACTACCAAGTAAGGCCACAAACTACCCACATGGGTCCCCAACACAGAGTAATGTCATATATACGGCAACACCCATGCTACATTAGCCACCCCACCCCACACAAGAATATTTGCAAACATGGAACACACCCACCATTCTTCACAAATCAACCCAAACTACCATATACACCCAAAAACTTGGTGGAGAACACCCATGTACAACAAGAACCAAGATTTGGTATACAATAACTAACTACAAAGGAAAAATTGCGTATATATATATATATATATATAAGAGAACTTACTTGTAGGTTGACAATGGGGTCTTGGGGAGGAAGGAAAATAGAAGAGGGAGGAGGGAATCCGTGTGTGGTAGGGGGGGAGGGGGGTTGTTGGGTTTGAATGGGGGATGGGAAAGGAAGAAGAAGAAGAGGGGGTAGAGGTGTTATGGGGTAGGAAAAAAAAGGGTTTGGGTATTAAAAAGAAGAAAATAAAAAAATAAAAAATTCGGTTCAGCACTTACCTGGACCTGCCGCGGTCGCGCCGCGGTCGCGGTGCCAAACTCCTACAAGGGTGTTTTGCCGCGGTTGCACCGCGGTACCAAACGGTGTTTTTATTTTTTATTTTATTTTTTTTTATTTTACCATATTCGTGCTATGCCCAGGCTTTTGGTTCAACACCCTCCCAAACTCTCCTGCATACACCACAACATGTTAGAGATTACAACTATCATGGGTTGCCTCCCAAGAAGTGCTTGATTTAACGTCGCGGCACGACGGGTACAACAATCAATGGGTTGCCTCCCACGAAGCGCCTGATTTAATGTCGCGGCACGACGCAGAATGAGCGCATTTAAGAATCGCTCAACCTCTGTGGTTCATCGAGCCGCACCACAGACAACTCCTTCGTTTCATCCATTCCCACATACATTTTCAGTCTTTGACCATTAACCTTGAAGGTGTTTGTGCCATTTTCACTTGTAATCTCCACATCCCCAGATGAGAACACTTCTTTAACATAGTACGGCCCAGACCATCGGGACCTAAGCTTACCAGGAAGTAGTCTCAACCTTGAATTGTACAATAATACCTTGTCTCCCGGTTTGAAATGTCTGTCCACAATGTGCTTGTCATGTAGCCTTTTCATTCTTTCCTTGTATAGCCTCGTACTTTCAAAAGCGTGATATCTGAATTCTTCCAGCTCATGCAGCTCTGTCAGTCTATTTTCCCCAACAGCATCGGGGTCCATGTTCAATTGCTTTAAGGCCCACCAAGCTCGATGTTCAAGCTCCACAGGCAGATGGCAGGCCTTCCCAAATACCAACTTGTATGGGGACATACCGATTGGTGTTTTGAATGCGGTTCTGTAGGCCCAGAGTGCATAGTCAAGCTTTTTCGCCCAATCCGTTCTTGTGGCATTTACAGTTTTTGTTAGCACACTCTTGATCTCTCGGTTAGAGACCTCTACCTGCCCGCTTGTTTGGGGGTGATACGGGGTGGCCACCCTATGGCGCACATCATATTTAGCCAGCAACTTCTCAAAGACCCGGTTGCAGAAGTGTGTGCCCCCATCACTGATAATAGCTCTCGGAATTCCAAACCGGGTGAAAATATTCTTCTTCAAAAATCCAACCACCACTCTCGAATCATTGGTGGGGAATGCTGCAGCTTCCACCCATTTGGACATGTAATCCACAGCAACAAGTATAAACTTATTGTCGTAAGAGCTGACAAAGGGACCCATGAAATCGATCCCCCAAACATCGAACACCTCAACTTCCTGCATTGGCTTCATAGGCATCTCATGTCGACGGGATATGTTTCCCGTTCTTTGGCATTCATTGCATCCTTTTACCCACTGGTGGGCGTCCTTGAAAATTGTTGGCCAGTAGAAACCGGCCTCTAACACCTTTGCTGCTGTCCGGACTCCTCCAAAGTGTCCCCCATAAGGTGACGCGTGGCAAGCCTGCAAAACCGAAAATTGTTCTATCTCAGAGACGCATCTCCGGATCATGTTATCAATACAAATTCTGAACAAATATGGTTCGTCCCAATAATAATTTCTACAGTCACGATAAAATCGTTTATTTTGCACGGAGGAGAGATCATAAGGTTTGATGCCACATGCAAGGTAGTTAGCAATATCTGCGTACCATGGCACCTCTTCCACACTTGTGGCCAGCAACTGCTCATCTGGAAAGGTTTCCAGAATATCCTCAGACTCAGGTGCCTTTTCAGCACCTTCAAGTCGTGATAAATGATCAGCGACTTGGTTTTCCGTTCCCTTATGGTCACGAATCTCCAAGTCAAACTCTTGTAAGAGTAGCACCCAACGAATTAGGCGCAGCTTAGATTCTCTTTTCTCAACTAAGTACCGAATGGCTGCGTGATCAGTGTACACAATCACCTTTAACCCGATCAGGTAAGACCTGAACTTGTCGAAGGCAAACACTACAGCCAATATCTCTTTTTCTGTTACCATGTAATTCAGCTGAGCTCCACTCAATGTCCTACTTGCGTAGTAAGTTGGGTGAATTACCTTGTCTCTGTGTTGCCCCAACACGGCTCCTACAGCGTAGTCACTAGCATCACACATGAGCTCAAATGGTTGCTCCCAGTCGGGGGCAACTATAATCGGTGCTGTGACTAGCCACGTCTTTAGCTCCTCAAAAGCCACCCTGCAATCATCAGAAAACACAAATGGGTTATCTTTTTCTAGAAACTTACAGAGAGGGTTGGCAATTTCGGAGAAATCCTTGATGAATCGCCGGTAGAATCCGGCGTGTCCCAGGAAGCTACGAATAGATTTGATTGTCGTGGGTGGTGGAAGTTTTTCAATCACCTCGACCTTGGCTTTGTCCACCTGAATACCATTACTTGAGACCAAATGTCCCACGACGATTCCTTCTTGTACCATGAAATGGCACTTCTCCCAGTTCAACACCAGGTTCGTCTCTATACACCTCTTCAGCACACGGTTTAAATTTGCTAGGCATTCATCAAACGAATTTCCCACCACTGAGAAGTCGTCCATAAAGACCTCCATGATATCTTCCA
>ML274447.1:6917-25862 GCA_005239495.1 Nicotiana undulata | reverse complement strand
GTTGGAATGTTGCAGGTGCATTGCAGAGGCCAAAGGGCATCCTTCTGAAAGCAAACACCCCATAAGGGCATGTGAAGGAGGTCTTTTCCCTATCCTCCGGGGCAATAGAAATCTGGTTGTACCCCGAATACCCGTCAAGGAAACAAAAGTGAGATCTCTCTGCTAGCCGGTCGAGCATCTGATCAATGAAGGGAAGTGGGAAGTGGTCTTTGCGGGTGGAAAGATTCAATTTTCGGTAGTCCATGCATATTCTCCAACCCGTGATGGTTCTGGTGGATATAAGCTCGTTTTTATCATTCTTTACCACCGTCTTACCACCCTTCTTTGGTACACATTGTACTGGGATAACCCACCTGCTTCAACACTTTTATGATTTCCTTCTTCAACACTTCCTTCATATTCGGGTTCAAGCGCCTTTGGTGTTCCCTGGAAGGTCGGTGCCCCTCTTCCAAGAGAATCTTATGCATGCAATAGGCTGGGCTGATCCCTTTGATATCTTCCATGGTCCACCCAATGGCAGTTTTTCACTCTAAGAGTAACTGTAACAGTTGTTGTTCCTGCACATCTAACAAACCAGATGAGATAATAACAGGTAGTGTAGAGTTAGGTCCGAGAAACGCATACCTGAGATGGGCTGGTAAAGGCTTCAGCTCTAACTTGGTTGGTTCTTCAACTGAGGGTTTGGCTGGCGGACTCTCTCTCTTCTCTAAGTGTAAAGGTTCAATTTCGAGAGTCCTCGGCCATATCCCTTTTCCTTCCAGAGCTAAGACCCACCCTGTTAATTCCTCACCATTCACATCATCTAAGTTCATCAAACATGCAGCCAAAGTGTCCCCAACAGTTAAGGACGCATCATCTTCGTCTAGTATCACGTCCACGGCGTCAATGAGAGAGCAGTTGGCGAACTCACTTGGTAGCCTCATAGACTTCTACATGTTGAACGTGATTTCCTCATCATTGAGCCTCATCTTAAGCTCACCAGTCTCACAATCGATAAGGGCTCTGCCTGTGGCCAAGAATGACCTTCCCGAGATTATGGGAATTTCTTCATCTACCCGACAGTCTAAGATCACAAAATCAGCAGGGAACACAAATTTCCCCACTTGTACTAACAAATCGTCCAGAATACCCGACGGTCTCTTCACCGTCCTATCGACAAGTTGCAACAACATGGATGTAGGTCTGGCTCTACCAATCCCCAGTCTTTTATAGATGGCCAGAGGCATGAGATTGATGCTAGCCCCTAAGCCACATAGAGCTTTGGCGAAAGCAAAGTTGCCAATAGTACAAGGAATTGTAAAACTCCCTAGGTCAGACAACTTTTCAGCAATAGGACGCGTCACCACCGCACTACAAGTTTGGGTAAGGGTGATAGTGGCTAGATCTTGGAAGTCAAATTTTCTGGACATCAAGTCCTTCATCATTTTAGCGTAACCAGGCATTTCCTTCAAAGCATCAATCAGCGGGATATTTACCTGTATTTGCTTTAGCATGTCCAAGAACTTCTTATATTGTTCATCCTTCTAGTATTTTGCCAGCCTTTGAAGGAATGGAGCCGGTGGTCTTTTCTTTCCTGTTATCTGTTCTTTTTCTTTTTCAACCGCAACTTCTACTATCGGCTCTGAGATTTCCTCCAGTGAGTTTTCAGCCTCACCTTGATTGCTGGATTTTTCTTCAACTGGCTGCACTGTGACCTTTGTCAAAGGAGTCGCGTCATCAATTTCAATAGGCACTTGCACTAGCGTATCTGTCTGTCTGCTCTCTCGCACCATCTCTTGCTCCAAGTTCAAGTCTCTGCCATTGCGGAGTCTCACTGCCATTAGTTGCTTTGGGCCCTGGTCTCTTGGATTCACCTGAGTATCAGCGGGTAAAGTTCCATAAGGACGATTGTGCACTGCATTTGAAATTTGCCCCAGTTGTACCTCAATGTTTTTAATGGCTGAGTCATGGGCATCTACTCTTTCGCTGATCTTGGCAGTTGACCCAATCACTTGTTGCATCATAGCTTCTAACCTGGAGAATCCATCTTCATGTCTTCCCCCATGTTGCTGCTGAGGGGGATTATAAGCTTGTTGCTGAGCCTGGTTGTTGTATCCCTGAGATCGTTGGTAAGGTGCCATGTTACCCTGAGGTCTCATGGCACCCATGTTACCGTTATTGTGTTGCAGGTGGGGTGGTCTGTAAGGTTGAACTTGCTGACCCCAATTCTGACCTCCCTGTCTCTGACCTCCATAATTAGACACATAGTTCATGTCTTCCGGATAGGGAGCTTGATTGCAGTCTGCATTCCAGTGATTACCCATAGGTTGACTTACGCAAGATGTGCATAATCCCCCATTGGTAGTGTCTACAATATGAACCTGCTGCTTCACGCCTGATTCTTCCACCTTCTTTGTGAGAATACTCATCTGAGTCATCAATGTAGCCGTGTTCTCAGCCATAGTGTTAGATGGGTCTAATGGCACTAAGTGAACACTTGGGGTGATAGGTGCACCCCTAGTGGTCCATCCTGAATTTTGTGCCATAGTGTCAAGTAAGCTCTGGCACTCTCTCCACGTCTTGCTGAGATCCGCTCCACCTGCTANACCCTGAATTTTGTGCCATAGTGTCAAGTAAGCTCTGGCACTCTCTCCACGTCTTGCTGAGATACGCTCCACCTGCTGATGCATCTACGTTGGCTTTCACACTGTCAGCTAGCCCCATATAGAAACGTTTCCCCAACATCTGCTCAGGAATACCATGATGTGGGCAAATAACCAGCATCCCTTTAAATCTCTCCCATATCTCTTGTAGCGTTTCCATGGGCTTCTGTCTGAAACTGATTATCTCATCGATTTGCTCTGCTGTCTTATTGGGTGGATCAAAATTTTCCCAAAAATTGCTTGACTAACTCCTCCCATGTAGTAATAGAATTTATTGGGAGTGAATTCAGCCAAGTCTGAGCAACCCCCGTTACCGAGAACAGAAACAATAACAGTCTTAGAGCATCCGGGGTAACATTAGGTTGTCGCTGGGTTTTGCATATGGACAGAAAGTTCTTAAGTGTTGCTGAGGGTCCTCGACATATGACCCCGAAAATAGCCACGTATTCTGCAATAGATGCAACATATTGTTTGTGATCTAAAAGGACTCTGCTTCAATCTGGGGGACCACAATCGCGGTTGCCAAGTTATCGGCTGTGGGTTGCGCCCAGTCATATAGTGGTGCCTCAGGTGCAATGGGCGCCTGAGGCGCAGCATTTCTTGCTGCAGGGTTGACCAGCCCATCACCAACAACCTCACCATCAATATTAACTTTGTTGTTCAGTTCTGCCATATCAAATTCTATTGGTTCAATGTTTGTCTGTCGTTTTCTCCTTCGATTGGCTCTGTTCACGACCCTGAAAACTTTTTCGGGGTTTGGTAAAGCTTCAACAACGTCACCAGTTCTCTAAGAGTTCCTAGGCATGCACCTGTACCACCGATTCAACAAACGTTAGAGATTCAATAAATGAGTGAAATCAAAGAAACTTGACTATAATTAAGAATTTTTGTATTTTTCTTCAACTATCCTTGATAATACCGTTATTCCCCGGAAACGGCGCCAAAATTTGATCACGCTCAACTGTGTCTATGAAAAGACTAAGCGGGCGTTGCAAATATAATCCGGGGTATTATGCCCAGAGTCGAATCCCACAGGGACTTAACGTATCAAAAGAAGCTTGTAAAGTACTAAATTCTTATTAGTCAACCTCCTCAAACTTTATGAATAACAAATGGTGTTGTGATTACTACTACAGCTAACTGAATCTATAAAACTAAGAGTAACTAACAAGCAGTTGTAAACAATTGGAATAAAAGTCTAAGGTAATGGTTTTCCCCGTTGGTTCTTTCCCTAGTTGTATGTTCCTATAGCTTTGATTTGGTTGTCTCTATCAACCATGAACTCTCCAGTTATCGTAAATCTTTCTCAAGCATTTAATGCAATTTACTAAACGCACTCTCTCGAGCTACGCTAGCTATATTTACGTTACGGTTCACTTTAGATTGCACCCGAGGTATATTATCTCTAACCCAACCTCTAAACCCTCGGTTATGACTCTCGTCTATACTCCGGGAGTGGTGTTGTTCAACAACTACCTAAATATGCACTCTTTCTCAAGCAGATACATAATAAATAGGAACAGCTAGTTGAGGGCCCTTCAACAAACTACAATCAAAACGTAGTTGAACAAATAGAGATGAATAGCCAACTCAAAACTATATTAACATGCCAACGAGTTCCACCAAAACCTTAGATTAAAGTATTTAGCTACTCATAATAATAACAAAAACTACAAAAGAATTCATAGTCAATGGTAAAAGAACAAAAGAGGAGAATAAAGATTGATGCCCAATGTTCCTCCTTGCCTCTTGCCCTTGCTTTGTTGTTTTCTAAACTCTAAAAACTGATTCTCCCTTCTCTTGAGCGAATCCTTAAGTTTATATAGGGTTTGGGGCTTAAAATCCCGTATTTTGCACTTTAGTCCCTGAAGTTTACGTGTCTTTCTGCGGTCGCACCGCGGTTACGCCAAGACCGCGGCCAAACAGGCTCTCTGAATCTGCGGTTGCACCACGGTCGCGCCCGGACCGCGGTAGGCCTACTTCAGCTCAGCTTTTGCTTATTATTTGGTGTACTTTGTGGGCATTATTTGATTGGCTTCCTTTTTTCCCGTAATTGACTCCAAAAATGTTCCAACGTCCTTTTCTTGTGATATTTCATCTGCAATGCATGAAAAGCATTAATCAGAGCATGTTGTTATCAATATTTACATTAAAACGATACAAAATGTGGTTCCTTAGGATCCTAATTATAGTCAAATTCACCTATTATCAGGTGCCGTCACAGCATCCTAGGAAGGAGAAATAAGATCGTGACATCTGCTAGCTAGTATTTCAGATCTTTTTTATGAGTAATATTGTAACTAATTATTTGATATAGTATCAAATAACTAGTTACCAGAAACATCTACAAGAAATTAGCATTAGAAATGCATTTCACTCAAGCACCAAAGGAAGATATATAATCTTTGAAATTTTTACAATTCAGTAAGCAGCTAACCATCTTGCTGTAATTTTAATACAACTCAATACTGCAGCCAATCACCCTGATTGCTTTGAATGTTATAGCCCTCTGAAATACAAAATTCTGCACATCTACATGGTTAGAAAAGTCATTTAATTAACTAAAAATTACTAGCGTTAATAGGAAGATTCTTACTTAAATGCAACAAACAACAAAAAAATCCTGTATAATCCTTACTTAAAAATGTTTAAAAAAAAACTACATATATACCTGAATTGTGGTAGGTGCGATAGCATTTTTTTTCCTTTCTCAAGAAATAAAGAAGTGATATCACATATCCACCGCTTTCAGAGTTGCAGCAGTTGAGAAAAATCAAATGTAACAATTAAGTACTTAAATACACTTTATTTAGGTGTCAATGCTGTAATTGTCTATTAACTGGATGACTAAGTAGTGATTTTTTTCACTCGTTATGAAATACACAATAATTAAAGCAGTTGGAGATTGGTTCTAAAATAGAAGAGGATTTAATAAGATATATTGCCCCTATCATTGTGGCAAGTTTAGCATCAGATTCAACTCTCTAATACTAGCAAAATTTGTCACAATGGTAAGGATAATCAATCTTCGATCTTATCCACTCCTTTCGAAGAACCAATCTCTAACTGCTTTGGCTTGTGTTTGCAAATGAAATAGTAAGAGAAATTATAGTTTGTAGCAAAGAGTCTAGAGCTTGAAGCTGCAAAGAAGAAGACCATGAAATTGATGTTTTAAGAAATGTGGACTTGGATTTGCTTTAAAGTTCTCTACTTTTATAGGCACAGAAGTATTTCTGAACAGTAAAAGAGAATTAGTGAGACTTGAGACCAAGCCATTTATCATTTAATAGGGTGTCAAGTTTGCTAAATAAATGAACGACAGTGCTGTTGTCTGATTTGATCATTAAAAAAGTTATAAAACAGACAAAAGGGAAAATATTAAGGGAAATTTTCGTTCACATACCATATAGGAAATTATATTAACAAATATATTCATAATTTGCATATTATTCACCATGTTAATAGTATTTCTATAAAAAATAAATAATTTATTAAATAGGGAATCATTGTAGCTGTAAGCTTACTTATTTAGGCGCGCTAATATTGGGAATTCCTTAATTAATTGTCTGATTTTAATGGATCCGATCTCATCTTTTTAAAATATTTAATTACTTGGAACTCAACTGAAAGAATTAAAAATATACAAGCTGTTCTAGGTTGTCAACACTTACGTCTAACGTAACAATATTGCAGATGCGTGTTAGTAAGAAAAAGGTGGATGATTTAGTACTGTTTTGGACAAAAATATGTATCTAAAATGTGAAACATACATTTCAGGGGAAGCATGTCCAGTCCAAATATGTACCCAGTTTGTAGATATTTTATAGATAAATTGTAGATTATTTGTATTCTGATTGTAGATGCTTTTTTTTTCTTCTGTTTTCACAAATAAAAAACGACTAAAACTTCTACAAATCTTCTGCGAAAAATGCAATTATGTCAAAAATCTCAATTATGCTACAATTGAGTGGAAATCAGGATATTAAAATTCAATGTACCTTGTTTGTAGATATTTTGTAGATAAATTGTAGATTATTTGTATTCTGATTGTAGAAGCTTTGTTTTCTGTTTTTACAAATCAAAAATGACTAAAACTTATACAAATCTTCTGCAAAAAACGCAATTATGTCGAAAATCCCAATTATGCTACAGTTGAATGGGAATTATGATATTAACATTCAATGTACCCAGTTTGTAGATATTTTGTAGATAAATTGTAGATTATTTGTATTCTGATTGTAGATGCTTTGTAATTGTAGATTATTTGTATTCTGATTGTAGATGCTTTGTTTTCTGTTTTCACAAATCAAAAACGACTAAAACTTCTACAAATTCTTCTGCAAAAAACGCAATTATGTCGAAAATCCCAATTATGCTACAATTATGTGATTCTCCTATATGTTCTTGTTACTCCTTACGAAACTGTTATGCTAAATATGGAATCCAAAAAAAAAACATGATGAAGGGATAGATTTTCTTAAGCAAAATCCTCCCATGAACTGTTACAAGAAAATTGACTTTTGCCAACAATTGAAGCATCAAAAGAAAAAGACAAAAAGATCTGTTCGAGCTCAGAACATATTGAGAATCAAACTCTGGGAGATAAACCTTAATGTGAAGGAACCCAAAATCATAACCATCAAATCGACCAGGCTTGCGCTCATCTTCCCCCGGCACAAAAATATTGGGACAATATTGCAGAGGTGCCGACAGTGCCTTGGCTATGGAAGAAATAATGGGATTTTGATACAGAAATCGTGGGTGTGGGAGGGAAACGTGGGTGAAGGTGTGAGAATTGGAAAGAGAAACGTGTGTGTGGGGAGGGGGGGGGGAGGGGGGGATTTGAAGGAAATACGGTACCATTAAATTAGGAGTGTAATTAATACCCTTAAAAATTATTAATGGTATATAATTGTTAATTAGGTATACTAAATGTAATTATATCAAACCTTAAACATTGAGGGTAATATAGTTTCATGTATGGCATAGGAATATAAAAAATGTATTAAAAGGTGTTGGGTTATGACCCATTATTTACCACAATTTTGACTTCCACATCTTGAACGGGTTATGACCCAATGTGTTTATCTAATCAATTTTAACATGTCAAAATCTAGCTCAACCCGTCTATTTAATACTCCTATGCCTAAACCCATTTACCAATTTGACCTAACCATGTGAATAATATGATAAGTTTTATCATACTTATAGTAGAAAATTAAGTAATACTAATGTTTAAAAGTGCCACTAAGTAAAATGTTAGAATAGAACTCAATCATACTCCTTTCTATCTTAAATTATTTGTGGTGTTTCTTTCTTATAATAAATAATTTGAGACGAATGAAGTAATTATATTGTCTTGAATTTTTAAAATGACAAATAATTTAAAATAATCATTTTTAGGAATCCCGATAAATAATTTGAGATACAGGGAGTAATGTAATATAAGCTTCTTAGAAATGACATTTCATTTTCAGCAAGAAGAATGCTTCTGAACTTAAAGAAGAATGTATTGACCAAAGAAGTGCCACAGTTTCCTAAAACTTCAATTCAAGAATCATAAAGGCAATTGTAGTTGCACGAGGAATGTCTCATTCCGTATCAATTAATATTACGTGAATAGCAAGAAGTTATGAAATGAAGTATAGTTTGCGCTTCACAATAATTGACTCATTTCATTTTTCATTTTAGTCCAAAATAAGTGCACATTTAAATAATCAAGAAAGAATTCAATTTATTTTTACAAAATAACCTTATGTACATTTCCCTAAAAAGTTTTTTTTACTCCTCACATTAAATATTTAATTAAGAATAATTTAGTCATACTAGGTATTTTTGTATAGAATTTAGTATTTTTTTAATGGGTGTGCTAAAAGCAAATAGGTCACTTATTGTGGACCGGAAAGAGTAATAATAGAAGATGTCAAGATGGTGTAATATCTCTTTTGTTGCCCTCGGATTCTTAGTCACCTCGTTAGGCATGATATCTTCATATTTCTTTGTCCCACGAAACACAAAATAAGAAAGTCTAAGGTCACATAGGCATACCTATTTTTAGTAATCACATTAATTAAAGGCAACTTTTTCAGAAATTTGCTCTAAAGATGTTGCACATGTTTAGGGTCTATTATTGGCCTATATAAAGAACCCTCTATTAATTTGTTCCCCTACTTCATAAGGCAAAGATTGGTAGGTAAAACTTAAGAGCGGGTCAATATCTGTGTCCATAATATTTAAAAAAAATGGCAATACAAATAGGCTGTTATAAGTGGCTGATGATGTAACATGGATCTATAAAGAACATATCTCAATGTGGATGCCATTTAAAGAAGTTGACTCAAAATGGGTTGTTGAACCTCCTTTTACCGAGAAAAAAAACAATCAGAAATAGTCTTATTTATAATTTGTAACAATCGGACCGATCGTTTTGAACATTTGCATTTCGCTCGGTAGTTTGAGTGCACGATTAGCTCCGTATGATGTATTATGACTTGTATAATAGTCAATTTTGGTTTTCAGATTATTCAGAAGTGATTTGGAAGAATGACTTTCATGTTTGAAGCTTTAAATTGGAAGAGTTGACCAAGTTTGACTTTTGTGAATTTGACCATGGAACAGAATTTTGATGGTTCTGTTAGGTCTGGATGGTGCTTTCGAACTCAGTATATGCCCGAATTTGCATTTGGGTATTTTTAGAAGGTTTCGGCACTAATTGGCGAAAGTTGAAAATTTGATGGTTTTGAAAGTTCAAAAGTTTGACCGAGAATTGACTATGAGGATCTCGTATTCGGATTATGGTTCCGGGAATTTGAATAGCTTCAGTGTGTTATTTGAGACTGGTGTGCAATGTTTTGGCTCATTCGGGGTTGATTTGATACGTTTCAACGCGAATTTTGGAGTTGAAAGTTCATTAAGTTTGGTTTGAGGTGCGATTCATCGTTTCGATGTTGTTATGCGTAAATTGAGGTTGTTTACCTTGAAAATGGTAACTACAATTAAATTTGATTATGTGGTTCTAAAAATATGTAATATATTTTAATGCTAGTCGTTAGGCAGTTGATGCTAAGTGCGATTGAAGCAGGTAGAGTATAAGCAGTATGAAATCGAAAATAAGCAGAGAGGCCTCAAATCGGGGGTTCGATGCTGGCCTAGGGGGTCCTTGAGGTCGAAGCTCGAGGCCACCACTGAAGGACCGATAAGGCGATAACAACTTTATAGACTTCGAGGTGTACTATTTATGATCAAGAATGAGCTATAAATGAAGAACAATTAATAGCAAACAATAAATGTAAGTAAATGAGCCAACAGAGAGACAATAGGGAGTGTTTTAGTAAAGAAGTAGAGAACGTTCTTGTTCCTTGTACTGAATATTGTGTGTCTTACAAAATGACAATGGTCCCCTTTATATAGGAGGGAAAATCCAAATATAGTACATCATCATTTATTACAAAGATTTATGACTGACTCAGCTAGTTAATGTCTGAGTACGGAGCCGTACTTTGTTACAGAGCTATTTGCCTCAATCTTCGTGCCACCCCTTTATGCCAATCCTGGGTCCGTATTGCCTCAAGGTTGAACGCAAGGGAGGCTTGAGGTCGGACCTCGGGCCATACTTGGGATTTTATGCGAACAAGCCGCGGAATGTCATAATAAACATAAAATTGGCTTTCCCGATTTTAGCCGTACCCATATAGTCCCCGCGTTTCTTAGAGTGGAATGATAAGAAGCGATCTCGACGTGAATCCTCCCGGGCCCTTTCACGATGATGTCATATTCGTGACGCAAGCTTAGCAGGTGATTCGAAACGTCCCATCAGGTCATCTCCCTAGGAACATTGATTGCACTGTCGGTTTATTTTTTCAAGAAAGGTGATGATTGCGTCGCCGGATTGTTTCTCTAGAAGTATTGATTGCGTAGTTAGTAAGGTTGCCGACCTTCTATAAATAGGGGGTCGCTTGATCCCAAACTTCATTCATCCTTACTTCAGCAGCCTTTAATATTTTCCCTTCCTCATATCCATCATTTTCCTGTCTTAATGCTACAAACCCATGTCCACAAAGTCGCTCGGCAGTGGCTTATTGAGCTTGACCATGACTTCCCTCTCAAAATCCTCCCCCACTGAGAGGGGTTATATTGGATTGTTATTGATGTTGTTGTTGTTGCTGCTATCCGCCCCAGGAAATAAGATAAGGGCATCGAGTGCCTTCTATGCTGGAAGGTACAAAGTACTTATATCGCTGCTCATCTCTCTTAACTTCAACCTGGTGTGGCATTTCACATTCCTTGCCTTTTGTACGGTGAGGAGGCAATATCCACTTTTTGCATCCCACACCGGTGAAATGTCTCAAGAAGTTGCTTCACAATAGTGGCGCTGAAGAGACCCTTGCCATGCCAAATTTTGTACCGGGCAACATGTTCCTCCTCCTCTTAAAAGCTTCTGCTTTTGACGGGCTACGGAGGACCGAAGATGCAGTTTGGAAAGGTTGAAATGAGGTCCCTTAGGAGGAGATTCTCGAGGATGTGTCCCCGGAGGGTATGCCCTTGTCGATAGATTAGACTTTTTTGGCTTGTTGTTTTACGCTTCTTTGCTGCTGTGTAAAGATCCCTTGTGAACTATTGTAAAAATATCATATTAATATAAGAGCTTCCTTATTTTCCCTTTGACCCAGTGACTAATTTTATTCTGCCTTTACTTGTAAAACTCTGCGTGTATTGTTTATATGGTTAGCCCGAATATTGGACTTGCGGCATGACCGATACCATTATTCTTAAGGATTTGTGCTATCCCTTCGACTGAGCTAGGACCGATTTGATATGAACTTGGGTCGCCTGTACTTTCGAACTTTGGGTTGGGTGAGAACTAGGCCTCGGCTTCTTTGCAGCGATGATGGCCCATCGATAAACCTTAAGTGAAAAATTTCTCTAACTTAGGCAGCCCAGGGGATTCCGAGGATGGTCCCCGAGTAAGCATTTACTCACATTTGGGCAGCCTTCGGTTGTAAAGGGTTGAGCGGACATTTTCCCGAGCTCGAAATAGAGATGGCCCTGAGGCTTAATAAATAATCTTAGAATGAGGACCTGCTTGGGACCGGATAGCCTTTAGGCTTTATAATCGAACGTCCGCCCAACTTCGAGGGTAGGGATAACCCTAAAGCTTTGGACGTTCTCCTCGAGCGAGGAACTTGTTCGAATTTAAGCAGTTGTCGGGCCCGGTCATAGATTGTGTTCATATTTAATTCCCCCTTACGTGAGGGTTTTGGACACAAGTTTCGTACATACGCCCCCTGTCTCTCCCATCAACATCTACGCTCCGCCTCTGCGACAAGTCGTAGCGTGATTTGTCATCGGTCTGAGGTCTGTCTTCCGGAATTGACCTTTTAGGTATGTATTTCGACAAAATAGATTTTTGATGATCAAGGATCGATCGTTTGGGGTTTAGTCCCCGAGTCAGGTCTCGACTTGAATTTTTGACCTTTAGGTCTCGAAGTCGGCCTTTGAATATTTCCATGCTGGATCCAAGATTCTTATGTGTTGGCCTTTGGGTGTCTTTAAGCATGGGGTTAACGCGACCTTTTAGTTGGCCTATAGGCCTTTTGATGTTAGCCCGGAGGCTTTTTCCTGTCCACCCTTAGATGTTTCTAGTTAATAATCTAGAGCTCGATATTTTAGGCTAGCTACGACTGGAGCTCATCGACCCTTCAAGTTTCGAATCGGCCCGGAGGCCTTTTAAGTTGGCTTCAAGGCTCTTATGCATTTTTAGTTGATCGTGTTGGGCCTAGTCCTCGTTTCGGGTCACGGCTCGAGCTCATCGACCCTTTAGGTTTGAATTAGCCCGTAGGCCTTTTTGCGCTGGCTTCAAGTCTCTTACGGGATTTCTGTTAACAGTTTTGGGCTTAGTCCCCGAGCCGGGTCACGGTTGGGGCTCATCGACCCTTTAGGTTTGAATTAGTCCGTAGGCTTTTCAGGCTGGCTTCAAGGCTCTTACGCATTGGGTCAATATGACCTTTAGCACAAGTATATTCCCCGTCGCTTTTGTTTCGAAGTTCTTGTGTTCACCCGACTCTTCGACGGCCTAAAAAGGACCTCGATTCTGAATCGTTATGTGGCGACAAACAGATACCTCAGAAGGTTTTGCCCTATGAGCCTACATGAAAATGTTCGAAACCCTTCCTTATGAGCCGACATGAAAATGTTCGAAACTCTTTCTTACGAGCCGACATGAAAATGTTCGAAACTCTTTCTTACGAGCCAGCATGAAAATGTTTGAAACTCTTTCTTATGAGCCGAAATGGAAATGTTCGAAACTCTTTCTTACGAGCCGACATGAAAATGTTCGAAACTCTTTTTGCTTACCCTGAAGGCAGCATGATTTTAACCGGTTCTCCCTGAAATAATTTTGAAGGATTTGATTTTACGGCGATAGTCGGGCGTCGCCGAATCGCATTGGTTGGCCGGAGCCTATCGACCAGAGTCGTACAAGTTTTGGCCGAAGCCTTTCGACCGGAGTCGTCTTGTTTTGTCCCAAGCCATTGGCCCTCGAATATCGTATCCTTGGCATATATATTCGAGGGTATGACTTTTTAGGGGTCTTACAAGTTCGAATATATAGCCTTGGCTTAGAAATCGGGATTGGACCTTGTTATTTAGATATGCCCACTCGGGGCCTTGCGTTCTAGGTCATGCCTGTAGGACTTATAACTTTCATTATGTCCTGAGGATTTGTGGTTTCGGAACTGCCCTCAGTTTATTTTTGGGATCGAGGTTACCCATTCGAGATTTTACTGCCTCACTTGTGTTTTCGTGCCAGTCCCTTCCTTGGCTCTGGAGCCATTATTGGTGATGAGAAATCCTTTTGAAGGCGCAAATCTTGTACAAAAGATGCTTCTGTTGATTATTCGGAACATGTGTACACATTTCTTATTGTTGAGGGCTCGATCATCCTACGCAGGCACGGTTCTCTTGGCCGTTTGGCCTGTTACATTATCCTCCTATCGAGACTTTCTTCCACAGTTTCTCCTAGGGGGAGGGTACGCTCCCCAGTATTCGAGGTTGATTGGTGAGGAGCTTTGAATATGTTACATCCCGCATTTTCGTACATTAAAGTTTCGTCGTAAGCTAATTGGCGTAAGATCGGGAATGAGATTATTTTGTGATTATAAGTATTATGCTATTTCAAACAAGTGATGAGTAAATACGTGAATGTGAGAGGGTAAGTAAATCAAAGAAAATGAATTTCGTCGAAGTTTGTCAGGTTGGGATAAAATACGGCCCGAGCTAAAATACCCGGTATATATGGACTAGTACCATACAAGGTACCATATGGCTATGATAGTAAGGTGTATTAAAAGTGTTGGCCCAAGAAAGGAAATAGTTTTGAAGATTGACAAAGGAACTCTGAGATGAACCAGGTCCTTCTATAACGACAACACTCGAAAATTGGACACCACACAAATCACCACCTCTCTTGTGTGGTATTGACGTATAAAACATCAAAAAATGAGTAATATTTTATGTAATCTGAGATAATTCTTAATATACGAGCAATTGGTTAATTAATTGGGTAATGGGATTTAGGAGTCTAACGTGGAAGCACCCCTTTAAAGCCCATGAATGACTCTTTAAGTCATTGCATTATGTGGCAAAGGCGGAAATGTGGGAGATGATATTTATGCAATATTTGGCAAAGTTACAAAATGAGATTAAACATTAAGAAAGCTTGATCAGTTACCTACAAAATGTGAATGGGTCTTTGTAATGCCAAACTGAACGCATCGAATCAATCAACATATGATTTTGATCAAATTCAAAAGAAAGCTTCAGCAGATAATTCAAAAAAACGTGATTTTGTCACAAAAAAATCATATGAGACTACGTAATGTTATAGCAACGAGATTTTGCGGTTCTAAAAGAGTACGGTACAACCTTTTTCAAGAACATCATACGGATTTTTCCCTACTTTGGATATGTTAAGGCTAAACTCTTCTTTCATTTTGGCATGATATCGTAATTACACGAGTTTGGTAACGAGGCATAAAGAAAAATTCATATTCCGTAATTTATGTATATTTTTCCTAATTTCTGCGGGCCGCTTGATATAGCTACTTTTTGTATGGTGTCTAAAACAAATAGTCTAATGTGCTGTTAAAAGGTGTAATGCAGAATGAGTATTCTTGCAAATGAAGAAAAAGTGATATAGGTCATTTTTATCTCATGTGATACAGTTTCCATTTTAGGATGTCCCTAACATTTGATATATATAGAATGATGGTATAGTATCTTATGCAGCTTTACATCTTTCAGTAATTCAAATTCATTTACTAATCCAATCAACGCAGTACCTTCTCAAATCTCTTTTGTACTAGTCTTCTAAGTACAATATGCCTACCAGTAATTACGATCTCCGCCTAGAACTGGAAGGTGACATGATAATTACTTGTAGGATACTAACTGCTATATGAGTACGTGACAACCTTTACTTTACATATTGATAAAAATTCCTATAATAGTCAAAATAACTTGTTGGAAACCAAAAGAATAAACGAACAAAGATTTTGACAGTATGTGCCATGTGATTAAGTATTTTCTTTTTCCAGTCAAGAGAGACCAGGGAGTTTTTTTTTATATATATATATATATATATATATATATATATATATATATATATATATATATATATATATACCGTATTACAGTATAACAGTATTTTCATTATCATTGAGCTATAATCAATGGACAGGTTCCTATTGGACAACCTCTGATCAGATGGTAAGTTATATACAGAGCCTAGTATGGCCGAGCGCCTATGAGCGAGCCTATTACGACAGAGCAGTTATATATATACCAAGCCTACTGTGGCCGAGCGCCTATGAGCGAGCCCAGTTGGTCGAGATACAGAGCCTAGTATGGCCGAGCACCTATGAGCTAGCCTACTACGACAAAGCAGTTTTATATATACCGAGCCTTATAGGGCCGGACAACTATTTACTTACTATATTGAGAGAGTTGAGTCAGTAATCCGCAGGTATGCATATCTTCATATTATCTTTGACTTCTCGTTACTTTCAGTTGTTATATTATCAGTTTCAGTTCAACTTTTAGTATATTACTGTACATATTCGGTACATTATTTCGTACTGACGTCCCTTTTGCCTGGGGACGTTGCGTTTCATGCCCGTAGGTTCTGGTAGACAGGTCGAGAGTCCTCCAAGTAGGCTATCAGCTAAGCGGAAGGTGTTGGTGTGATCCATTTGCTCCGGAGCTGCTTGTGTGGTCAGTATAATTAGGACAAATATTGATTGGTATGTCGGGGCTCAGTCCCGACCTTTATGATACTTATGTACTCTTAGAGTGGGAAAGAGTAGAGAGGAATCCTTATGTGGTCTCTGTGTCCATAGCAGCATCACCTCCCTCAAGCTCCTCCAACTGGATCTCATCATCCTCTGCTCGCGGAGTAGGTGGGTTGGTGAACATCTGTAGCACTGCATCAGCAGTGTGGGCAGCGAGGTCTGGCTCCTCAGACTAGCCAGCTGGTGCCACTAGTGCTGATGGGTCTACTAGTACTGTTGGAGCTGTCTCCCTCAGTAAGTCAAACGGATGGTCTCCAACGACTGATATATTGGTCACCTCTCGTCTCAACATGTAAATTGATTTCTTCGAAGCCGTGGATTTCCTCATCTTCTTCACCTGCTTCCCAAGCTCCTCAATTGCTCCCCCATGCGCCATGAAAGTGTCAATGATAGTCTTCTAATTATCCAATATCTTCTTCATAGTTTCCTCCACAGTCGGAGGAATATGGGGTGTTGGGGTAGAAGTCTGTGCTGCAACAACACTGGATAGGTCATACAGCTTCGCAGTAGCTGTCTGAATCCAAGTGTAAAGGCTCTCTAGTGCTTGGGAGACTCACAACACAGAAAATGGATAAGTAGAAAAGGACGGAACTGCTGCTGATGGCCCTGGAGATGGAGGTGGAGGCATGGCAGTTGTATCGGTGGAAGTCCCGACTGCTGTGGAAGGCATGGATACTGTGGAAGGCATGGCTGCTGAATCTGCAACTACCACTGATAGCTCATCAGACTGGCCTATGGTAGTAGTCGACTTACCCTTGTTCTTCGGTTTCCTCAGGTCCTTCAGAGAGTACCAAGTGAACGGCTAGCCCGAACCTTCGCATCAAAGATCTTGGACTCCACCCCCTCATCCGTAAGAGAATTTGTAATAGTGTTGGGATACGGATAGGGGTTGTCACCTTGCCTAAGGACCAGAGATATGTTAGCCCACATGATGGCACCCACATTGATTGGGTACGCGACTCTCCTAGAGACATTGGCAGCCGCCTGAAAAGCAATCTCACTCCCAGTCTCCTTAGACATCTGCAACTTGATAGGTTGAGCAAGTCCCTCAATAAAACTCCTCTCTATCTCTCTCTCCCTCTCTCTCTCTCTCTCTCGGTAGGAAGCAAAAGAATAATATGACGGGACAAATACACAAAACAGGTCTCATATTGAGTAACAGTCATACTGCCCTGCTGGAGACGCTCGAACTGACGATGATACTCCTCTCTCAATGTGATAGGGAGGAACTTCTCTACGAAGAGCTGAGAGAACTGGTCCCAAGTAAGATTAGGCGACCCAGCTAGTCTGGTCAACAAATAATCCCTCCACCATTTCTTGGCAGAACCAGTCATCTGAAATGCAGCAAAATCAACCCCATTGGTATCCACTACACCCATGTCCCGTAGCACCTCATGACAGTTGTCACGATACTCCTAGGGATCCTCTGATGATGCACCACTAAAGTGAACTGGAAAGAGCTTAGTAAACCTATCCAAACTCCATAAAGCCTTCGAAGACATGGCAGTTCAATCACCGGCATGTGCGGAAACAACGAGATGAACAAATCTGACTGGCTGAGCCGCCGGAGTCTGATAGTGGGGAGCCATCTACTCCGGAGTGTGAGTGCTGGGAGTCTGTGCTCCTCCTCTAGCTTGAGAGATGGCTAGTGCCATGGGAAATGTGCTAGTTTGGGGCACTCTCTCCATAAGGCCCACCTAACGATCCAAAGCGTCTTGAAACACTAGGGTTGAAATGAACCCCTCAGGAACCTGAACTGGCCCGACCAGAACAGTCTGGGATGGAACCTCCTCATCAATATCTACCAGAGGCTCCACTACTGGTGCTACTGCTCGAGCTCTCGGCTGAGCTCTGCCCCTACCTCAGTCTTTTCCACGGCCTCGACCTCTGCTCCTCGTAGGAGCTACCACTGGGGGCTCTGGCTGCTGCTCAACTGAAGATGCGGTAGGGGTCCTCGCCATCTGCGAGAGAATAAGAGTAGAAGAGTTCAATTAGCATTTAGAGAATAAATTCGCACGACATAGAAGAATAGAAGTGAAATTTGTTCCTAAACTTCATAGCCTCTATAAGATAAGTACAAACGTCTCCGTACCAATCCTCCAGACGCTACTAAGTCTGCTCATGAATTGTGTGACCTAGGAAATCTAATGCTCTGATATTAACTTGTCACGATCCAGAATTCCCACCTTCGGGACCGTGATGGCGCCTAACATTTCACTTGTTTGGCAAGCCAACGTTAAAGAATCATTAAGCCCATTTTTATTCAATCCACTATATGAAGTCAATTAAGCTAAAACATAATAGAACGAGTGGGGAATAATATAAATGCCCATAATATTTACTATATCTGGAGTCACAATTCACGAACTTCTAGTATTTTTCTACAAGTAATGTCTGAAAGAAATAAAATTGTTTGAATGAAAGAAACATTAAAAATAGGGAAAGATAGATGGGGACTTCAAGGTCTGCGAACGCCAACAGATCTACCTTTAGTCTCCAATGAACTAGTGTCACTCCCCAAAACCAAGGGACGGGACCGGCGCCTAACCGAGTGAACCCGGTCAAGCAAGCCTATTTAGCCTTTCCTGCCCGACCCGTTTTCTCCCCGTGTTTATAGCATACATTATTTACATGAGTTAGCAAGAGATAAATCACAAGCATATATTCATAACATTAAGTCCATTTTCCTCTTTCCCCGTTACCAACATCATATCTTCCAAAACATACATACTAATTACAATATTCACGATACGGAATCATGATTACGATTAAATCCAACAACTACCCAATATATATATATATAAACAACCCACATAAGTGTCTACGGAGCCTCTAAGAGTATGGGGAAGTGAACATAGACCCGCGACGACAAGGCCCCGGCTATACCTCAAAAGGGACAACATGTACAAAAGAGATCAACATGTAACTACACCCCCCTCCCCCCCCCCCCCCCCCCC
>ML274446.1:33863-59006 GCA_005239495.1 Nicotiana undulata | reverse complement strand
AAATAAACATAAATGGGTAAGAAATACTTGACCACAATGGTGAAATCTTCAAGACCCAAGTGTTGTGCAAATCCCTAGCTTCAAAACTTGTTGTTCTCTGCTCAAAATATATTTACAAAGCTCTAAATATGTTCAAAAGATGTAAAAAATTGGTTTTTCAATCCCTCCCTAAGTTGTTGCCAAGGTATGCTTTTTATAGAGGGCCAAAAATTCGAGTGAAAAGTGGACAAAAACACCCCTGTCGGGCTGATATGCGATCGCATCCCTGTCGCATATCAGGGATGCGATTCGCATCTTCACTCTTTCCGTCGCACATCAAAACCCTAGGTCCCAGAGGGTCGTCGCATTTGAGATATGCGGTCCGCATTAGTGATATGCGATCGCATTCGTGCGTCGCATTTACAATGTAGCTTCAGGCATCAGATGGTGATGCGGCTCAAATGCGAACCGCATTTGCGATATGCGATCGCATATTCGACCGCATTTCACTCATTAAACTCGACTCATCTTTCTGTTGCGGTATGCGATCTTCTGGGCTCGAAATGCGATTCGCATGTTGCATATGCGATCGCATTCGGCCATTGCTCCCCTCTTTTCTCTTCTTTACTCTCTTTTTGCTCAATTTCACTCCAATTTGACCTTAACCACTTCATGGCATCATTTTCCTGCAAATAGAGCAATTATACACTGATAGTAACCTTAAATACCCATTGAGCAGCACAAAATCTACTGAAAAGAGGCTAAAATGAGTGGTAAAATTGCCACTCATCATTGGCGAGGATGGTGTTCTGAGACTTCTGGGTCGCTTATGTGCTCCTAATGTTCACATCCTGAGGGAGAGGATTCCAGAAGAGGCTCATAGTTCCCGGTATTCTATTCATCCTAGTGCTACGAAGATGTATCGTGACTTGAGACATAACTATTGATGGAGGCGGATGAAGAAGGACATAGTGGAGTATGTGGCTAGATTTCTAAATTGCCAGCATGTTAAGTATGAGCACTAGAGGCCAGGAGGCCTACTCCAGCAGATGCCCATACCTGAGTGGAAATGGGAGCGCATCACTATGGACTTCGTAGTTGGGTTGCCTCGGACCTTGCGGAAGGTTGATGCTGTTTGGGTTATTGTGGATAGGTTGTACGGTGTGCCTATGTCCATTATGATAGATCGAGGTCCTCAGTTCACCTCGCACTACTAGAGAGCAGTACAGAGTGAGGTAGGCACCCAGGTAGACCTCAGCATAGCATTTCACCTTCAGACCGACGGGCAGTCGGAGCCGACAGTTCAGATACTAGAGGACATGCTCAGATCATGTGTGATTGATTTTGGAGGGCAGTGGGATCAGTTTTTGCCTTTGTCCGAGTTTTCTTATAACAACAGATATCAGTCCAGCATTGAGATGAATCCACTTGAGGCCTTGTATGGTCGGCGATGTCGTTCTCCCACCGGGTGGTTTGAGCCTGGCGAGGCTAAGTTATATGGCACCGATCTAGTAAAGGATGCTTTGGAGAAAGTAAAGTTGATTCAGGAGAGGCTTCGCACAACACAATCCAGACAGAAGGGTTACGCAGATCAGAAGTCGCGTGATATATCATTTATGGTCGGCGAGAAGGTTCTGTTGAAAGTCTCACCGATGAAGGGTATTATGAGATTTGGAAAGAAGGGAAAGCTGAGCCCAAGGTTTATAGGTCCATTTGAAGTGTTGAGGCTAGTTGGGGAGGTTTCTTACGAGCTCGCTTTAGGAGTTAACCCGGTCTTTCATGTGTCCATGCTCCGGAGGTACCACGCCGACTTCTCTCACGTGATAGATTTCAGCACCATTCAACTAGACGAGAGATTAGGTTACGAGGAGGAGCCAGTTGCTATCATTGACAGGCAGGATCGCCATTTGAGGTCCAAGAGGGTTTCCGCCGTAAAGGTCCAGTGGAGCGGACAACCAGTCAAGGATGCAACTTGGGAGTCCGAGAAGGACATGCAGAGCACATATCCACACTTATTCAGCACTCCACATATGATTCTAGACCTGTTCGAGGACGAACGTTTGTTTCAGAGGTGGACCCCGTACCCCTAAATGAGACTTCCCACACTTGCTTTCAGTGATTTATGACTTGCGGGGATGGTTAGTTCAGGATTCGGGAGAGTTGGGTGGAATTTGGAACACTTAGTTCCTTAAGGTTGGCCTTAAAGGCCAAGTTTGACTCCGGTCAATATTTTTTGTAAACGACCTCGGAATCGAGATTTGAAAGTTCTGGTAGGTTCGTATGATGATTTTGGACTTGGGCGTATGTTCGGAACATGTTTTGGATGACCCGGGAGCGTTTCAGCGCCAAATAGTGAAATATGATACCTCGAGTTCAAAAATTGAGGTTTGGAACGTGCTTTTGTGATATCGAGGTCCGAACGGATTTTCGAGATCCAGAATAGCTCCGTCATGTCATTCATGACTTGCTCACAAAATTTGGTGTTATTCCGAGTAGGATAGGTATGTTTCGGCATGTTGAAAGTGAATTCAAGAACTTGAAGTTCAAAGTTTAATTCAATTTAGTTTTGGGGTTGGATTCTTAGTTTCGTTGTTGTTTTTCGCATTACAAGAATTCGAGCGAGTCCGTATCATGAAACAGACCTATCAGTGCCTTTGGAAGGGATCCCAGGGGGCTCGGGTGAGTTTCGGATCCCTTAGAGCTAAATACAAGAAACCAGATTTTGCCCAGTTTTGGTTTCCTTCTTCGCGTTCGCGTGGGTACTGCCGCGTTCGCGAAGAAGGAGTTGGGAAGGGGCAACGGATGATCTTTGCGTTCGCATGGCAATCCCGCATTCGCGAAGGGTCTGGGCCATTGACCATCGCGTTCGCGTAGGGTAAGTTGCTGGCCCGACCAGTTTGTTCTTCGCTTACGCATCGCCTCACCGCATTCGCGTAGGTCTAGCCCGGCTAGTCTTCGCGTTCGCGAGCCTCTTTAGCGTTCGCATAGAAGGGTCTTCAGGGGGCCTGGGCCATTGGCCTTTGCGAACGCGTTTCCCCTATCGTGTTCGCGATGAAGGGGAAGCTGGGCAGTGAACTTAAAATCGAGACGTATGCGCATTTGGGGTCATTTTTATCATATCCTTGAGCGATTTGAGAGTTCTCAAAGGGGGAATTCGACCTAGCATCGTGAGGTAAGTTAATTTCTACTTAAAAGTGAGTTTAATACTTGAGTTTTGGGTAGATTAACACACAAATATTAGTGGAAATCATGGGTTTAGAGTAAAACCTAGGGTTTTGGGAAAAATAAGATTTAAATAAGAAATTTGTTATGAAATCATGCAAAAACCATATATTATTGATCCTTAGGTTATGGGTAAAAATTCCTCTTGAAAACTTTCGGAATCCGAGCATGTGGTCCCGTGGGTACATTTTAGGATTGTTGCAACTAGGTTGGGGTAACCATTTAAATAGGAGAATTGTGAACTTTTGAACATAGATTGATTTATTTATATAATGTTTGGCTAATTTCAATTTCTCGGGCGATGAATTTGGAGGTTCGGGCGCATTCTTGACCCGGGAAGTAGACTTGAAATGAGGTAAGTCTCCTTTCTAACTGTGTAAGACGGAATTGTCCCCGTAGGTAAAATAATGAATTATATGCTACTATTTGTGGGGGCTACGCACGCACGAGGTGACGAGAGTCCGTGCGTAGCTACTATTATGTTTATTATAGGGTAGTTTAGGATCCACAAGCATGCTTTACGTGCCGTATTTTGTAATCTTAATGATAAATTTAGATTGCCTAACATCATCGAATTATTAAATGGACATCTAAGAAGGTTACACATCATTATTTAATTTATTGGTTTTCCCTTGGAAGAATATCCCCAAATAAACCCCTGATATTTTTGCTGAATGTGTGTATATATGAGTACCTATGTCGTATGTATAATTTGCGAGCAGGGTAACTCTATTATTTATATTAATCGCGTCGCATGTACCATTCGCGAGCGGGGGTAATAGATGCATCTATGGTTCGTGCCGTTCGACAATTCAGCAGTGCACATTTATTATTTCGTTGGATCGGCCGTACGTTCACAGTATGTTATGTATTTGCTAATCGCTCGGTATTTCTGTGGTTATTTAACTGTTAAATATCCTGGAAAATGAATTAGTAACCAGTACGGTAGGGAATTTGACACATGTGAATAACCAGTTTGAGCATCTGGAGCAGGGTCAGATGTTAGTGACCGACTATGAGGCTAGGTTTTCTGAGTTGTCTCGTCATGCACTTATGATACTTCCTGCTGACGCAGAGAGAGTATGGAGGTTTGTAGCAGGGTTGCACACTGGTATTAGGGCCACGTGGTTTGAGGCTTCACGGTGAGCTGCTTCTCTTGATGCCGTTCAGCAGCACTCTGGATTCTCCCTTTTGCTATTCTGTCTATATCTTCTTAGACAGTAGGATAGTTTTATTCTTTTGATTCCTCTCTACCAGATGCCTGTAGACTTGTGACACTAGTTCCTGGCACTCACATTGGTAGACTATTCTTTTGAAGATGTAATTGATCAAAGTTGACTTTTGGGCCTTCGTAATTTAACTGCCTTTGCTATGTGTTATATTCCATGCCTAGCGACTAATATTATTTTTGAAATTTGGGAAAGCTTTGGTGTTGGCTTGCATGACAACGGTGTTAGGCGCCATCGCGACCTGGATTAGGATTTGGGTCGTGACAAGTAATTTTGGTAGGATAAAGGTCGGCAGGATCATGGGAGGCTAAATAAGAAACTTGGTTCCTAATTGTTTCACGATCAGATGAGAAAAAAAAAAAATCTTGCGCAACGATTTCATCAACCGTTGGTTCACGCATAGGTTTACTAGATTCCCTATTTCTAGCATAAGATCTAGGGGATAAAGAATCCCTGGGTTTAGAAGAAGAAGGAGTAGCAATATTGGTTTGAGAAGAAGAACCACGAACGAACAAAGATCCTATACTACGTAGTATACCACCTCTTCTACTCCTAATAGGAGCAGATGAAGGAGGAAGTTCATCAACAATTACTACTTTGCGAGGATCAGGATTTGATGAAGACATGGTTGTATAAGGAATTAACAGAGCAATATGTGCTGAAAAATAAGGACGAGTGAAGAAGAAGAACACTGTAGAATGAAGGTTTCAAAAAATTGAAGGCACATGAGGTATTTATAAGAAGAAGTAACCATCACACAAAGTAGGTCATGATAAAGTGTCATAATGAAACCGTCACTTCGTGATTGATGCAGCCGCAGAAAATCCCTAAAAATTGCCGAGGAGCCGCATATCCAATCATCGAAAGCCACGTGGCGTATGCATTAAATGGAAGTGAGATACGACACGTTGATTGTTAAAAAAGCACAATGGTTCTTGGGAAATGGTGGCAAAGGATCCCACCATAAATACATATCACAACGATTCAATTGAAGAATATTCAGTAAGTGGAGAGACTATCTGTATTAGTGGTAAATAAATGGTACAACTGGAATTATATGTAGCTGATAGAGCGTGATACGTGGAATAACGGGGCATTGGCAACTGGAATATTACGTTTAAAAGACGTATGAGCTATAAGAGGTACGAGGCAATCACCCGCGAGTTAATAATGGGGATCAACGTTCAAATCTGAACATCCAGTGAAGAGGCACAGACGGAATGATTCAAGACTGTAAAGAGGAAATATTCGTGAACCTCCAATTAATGAGGAAGGGGAATCAGAATCGTTACATAATCTTCATGAACAGTTACAATTTCGAATTATAACGGACCATTAATGTCATTAATGCTCATAATTATTCCATAAAAAATGGTAGGAACGTTATATTTGTAAACTCCTATATAAGGGGAGAGAATTTCACTTGTAAAGGAACATTCTGAGTATTAAGGAAATATATTCACTTTTTCTTGTTTATTGCAATCGACTACTCTTTCTTACTTTTTGCTAATTTTATTTCCTTTTATACGAATCACTGAGAAAGTGACGAATTATTTGGTTATCAGTAACTCGAGTTCTTCTAAAAATAGGTTTTGACTAAAAGTCTTATTTTTTGGTTAAACAAGGATGAAACTAGTATTTGCAAATACTAAAATGTTATTTATGGCCAACCAAACTAGCCTATGAATGTTTTTTTCGTTAGGCAAAGATTCCAACTTTATTTTTAGGCTACGCAAAGTCATAAATTTAAACCAAAAAATTTGGAACTAAAAGCCACCAGCCACATAAACAAAGACAAGGCAAATTTCACAACATACAGATGTTAGAACAGTTCCCAACTTTTCAGTTAAGAAATTAGCGGACATCGTGAAAATCTAGGTTCTTTTATATATCCTCAAACTTTCCAAAGATGGAAACTACATTAAACAAAAATAGAAAGAAGAAGACTAATTAAATAATTGGATCATTTTAAAGAACAAAAAAAGAAAAAGAAAACTAGAAGCAATGGTGCTCGAAAAAAGTCTACCAATGACTGCAGGAGATTCAGAATGCAGTTATGCCAATAACTCAATCCTCCAGGTTGTTTTTTCTATCGCAAAGAAAAGAAAAAAAGTGTTTTGAAACTTGTTGAATGATATTCTTTGGTTAGTCTTTCCATCTATTCATGGTTGATAAGATAAAAAATTAATCGTTCAAAAACTATGTAATTTATGTTATAGATTATGCGCATCATTACAAAAGGGAGTGTTTTGTACTATAGATATATTACAATCCATAGTGGTTCTAGTAAAAGTAGTTCCTAATATGTCTGTTCCTGGGGCGTCCAAATAAAGGAGGAAACGTAAAATATATTATATTATATTATATCATGCATCCTACTTCCTTTCTTTGCTGCATAACCCATCACCACTTAAATACACATTATGTTTCCTGAAGTTTTGCAAATCTTAGCGTCTTTCGTAACTCTTTTGAGTCGAGTACTATTTGAAACCCTACACTTTATATAAGAGATTCCCATCGATACCGCTAGTCTGTAACCCTTAATACTGAAAACTTATTGAATTTTAATATTTCTTGAATTGATTTTTTCTGACTTTGAATTTTTCAGAAAACAGTAATAGTAAAGACAAAACCTGTGTTAGAAGACATAGTAAAAAACATGTTCAAGAATGGTGACTTTACCAAGTGTTTCACAATGGCAGATTTGGGTTGTTCTTCAGGACCAAATACTCTTTTATCCATCAGCAATGTTATTGACATGGTTCATAATTTGTGCAAAGAAAAAACCAAGTCTGACGAGCCACCAGAATTTCAAGTTTATTTGAATGATCTACCAGATAATGATTTCAATAGTGTGTTCAAATCAATTCCATCATTTCTTGAGAATTTGAAAAAAGAGAAAGGAGATAAGTTTGGAAATAATTGTTACATAGCAGGAGTTCCTGGTTCTTTTTACGAAAGGCTTTTTCCTAGCAACAGCTTGAACTTTGTTCATTCCTCCTATAGCCTCCATTGGCTTTCTCAGGTAATTAATCTCTTGAAACATATATGTCATTAAGCAAGTTCATCAATATTACTCAAATTAATTACCCACACA
This sequence comes from Nicotiana undulata, assembly GCA_005239495.1. Classification (NCBI taxonomy): domain Eukaryota; kingdom Viridiplantae; phylum Streptophyta; class Magnoliopsida; order Solanales; family Solanaceae; genus Nicotiana; species Nicotiana undulata. The sequence continues at coordinate 51,479 of ML274446.1, read as the reverse complement.
ATGGCAAGAATTAAAGTCTAATACCTTGTTTTCTAGGAGATTTAAGCCCAAAATATGCATGGTAGAGTTTGACTCTAAAACCTTTACCCTTAAAGTCTAACTATTGTCCGTTTTGGCCAAATAAACCTAGAATTTATCTATTGGGATATGTCAGATCGAGCCCAAAATTACATGCAAACTTGTGCTATGTGTTATATAACACTTTACTTTAATTCTACTCCCTATCTGATATGAGATTATCTAAAAGTATCATGTGCACTTTCTTAAGAAACTTGCTTGCCTAAAATTTTACCAGTCCTCCTAGTTCGCCCTCATCAGTCTACCCTTTATCATGGACTTGACACACCATTAATTATTGATCATATCAAATCAAATTCAAAAACTCCATAACTTTGATCCACTTAAAATGAATAAACAATTACATCGATAAAATACGAGTAAAGTCAGTTTTGGTGGTGCGAACAAAATTTCATATTAGTAGCTGAAAAAAAGAAGAAGGAAATTACTTACTCCCTCCGTTTCAGTTTATGTAAACCTATTTTTTTTTTTGGTCCTTTCCAAAAAGAATGATCCCTTTCCAAATTTTAAAATTTAGCTTAAACTCCGAATTCTACCCTTAGTGAGAAGCTTTTATAACCACACAAATACTCTGGACCCCTTGTAGACTTCCTTAGGACCACAAATTCCAAAAGTCTTCAATTTTTCTTGAACTCTGATGTTTTATACTTCAATACCACACAAAAAGAGGGCGACTTGTGTGATGTCAATTTTTTCGCCTGCACAAATTATAGAAGAACTTGGTTCATCTATGTGTTCCTTATAATACTGTTGCGAAATAATAAATGCAGAAATTAAAGGACACAAGGATTTTTACGTGGAAAACACCCGGTTCAAAAGGTGAAAAAAATATGACCTACTACCCAGTAGAATTTTCTCCAAACACTTCACTACAACTCTGAGCCAATAACAAAGTTTACAAATTCTTGCAAACCTAAGGACTAACTCTAACCCTTATAACAACCTGCCACAACTATTGCGACTCCTTCAAGTTAACTTTAACTTGAATAATACAACTCAGATACCTAGTACAATTTGATTCAAAGAAAGCTGAAAGGTACAACTCAAAACGCCTACTACACTTTGAGCTAGAAATAAAGAAAGACACATAAAACTCTTTATGGAGTTGGTTCTTCAATCCGGTTCGTGTAGCTTCAGGATAACACTCTTAAAACTCACAGGAATTGCTCACAAAATGCCTTGCAATTTTGCTCTCAATTCTTGCTTAACTTCAGTATGTGTGTATCACCTATAAAAGAGAACAACACTGATATTTATAGAGTTAGTAAATAAAGATTAACTAGAGTTCTAATGCTTTACTCTTCCTTGTTGGAAGAGTTCTAGTCAACTTCAACTTCTAACTTTTTCCTTATCTTGGATAGAGTTCTCTTCAAGTAAGAAGTACTGCTCCTTAAAAAATATGCAACCTTTTCGTTCAGAGAATATCAGATATAACTACTTATACGTATCCCTTTCATGTGCAAGCCTTTTACTTGATTCTGTCTGTCACCTGTGTACACTGTCCATGGACCTGGTTCATGCATATGTTCCTTTGTCAATCATCAAAACAAACTTACTCAGGCCAACAAATTCCCCCTTTTTGATGATGACAAACTTCGTGTTTTTCATAAGCATGAAACCTGTTTCAACTCAACTCAACATCAACAGACTGTTAGAACACTTTCCATTTTAAAGACATAAATCATCAAGGACCATGTTCATTAGGTTATAAATATCACAGTCCAAAGCAAAAGCACACCTTATCTTCCCCGTTTTGGCATCATTGAAAAGTTGTATAATTAAGTTGAGTAACCAGATTTGAATAGATATCACTCATGGCCACTAGGGATACTTTGAATGCAGTCATGGATTCAATTTTGTCTTTTTCAATATAAGAATATTAGCCATCTATGAATTATCAACAAACATTTAGAGAAAAAGCAATGAATTTGATTGATAAGATCCTACCACAAGGCATAAGAAGAAATAAAAATATATAACCATTAGCAAAAAACAGAGAATCCCACTTGGGTTACTGGTTACAAGTGGGCTAGGAAGGATTTAGGACTAGGAAAGACTAGGTTCTTAGTTCTTCGCTTGAAGCAGTTTCAGCATATCTTTAAGAATACCACCATTATTCTCCTTTTACTTTGCAAGATCACACTTGAGATAGTCTGTCTCGGCCTCTACTTCAGCCAACCTAGTATTCAATCATTCAATCTCAACATCCTTAACCATTTATTCCACTATTTGAGCCTTTTTGCTCTTTTGGTAGACGTGGTTGTTTTAGTCACAACTGAACCCTCTGTCACAACCTTTATTTCTTAAGAAATCTTTCTCTTTTTGGAACTAGGTATGGTTACTTCCACATCTTTATCTTCATCCTCATGAACCATGTTCATCTCCTCAATATGGACTACTTTACTTGGCTTACCAGTTTATTTTTTCTTTTTCAAGAGGTTTTCTTGGTACTCTCAGCTAAGGCTTTTTTACATTGGCCTTACTCTGCTCTTCTGGTTCCTTGTAGTTCATCCTCTTGTGGGAGGAGTTTCTACATGGTTAGAAGGAGCATTCTTTATCTTAGTGCCACCCATGCTCTTTCCTGCAGTTTTTTCTAACATTGCTCTTCTTCTTTTGATTGTAACTATATGACACCTTTTACAACAGATTGGGACTCTTGTCTATTTTAGCATGAGAAGGAACTAGTTCATCAATATGGTTTCCTTAACCTAACCATCCCATCTGCTGCACTTTTATCACCATAACCATCACATATCTCCTGTGATTCTATTTCTATACTTTTATTCATTGTCTCCTCATTATCACTAATCTCTTCACTCCAGACCAGCATTGCACCTGCTCTTCATTCAAACCAACAAGAGTGGGGGAACTAGATCCAACCACTCTTTCTTCTTCCCTTTCTTTCACATATGCGTCAACACCATCACTCTCTTTTTCTTTTTATTTTTACCACCAATTTTTTCCAGTCCCAACAATCTTTTCAATACCAACCACGCACCCAACCAGAACAAACCCATTCTCAAGCTTTTCTGCAATTTTGGAACCAAACTCATAGGTAAATAACATAGAGGTTACCTGTTCAGTTTCAGATGAAACTAGTTCTTCCCCCTCAGTCGTAGACCAGATCATCATAATTCTGTGGTTCTTCTGTTTGACTGGCTTGTAGCATCTCACTCAATTTCTTAGCTTGTTTTCTACTGGCCACTTTGTTGCATGCCATCATTTTGATATGCTTTTTCTTGGGAGTATAGATGGTTGAATGTGTGGGTGAAGGTTTTTTGGGTGGTGAGGAAGGGTTTTCTGAATTATTGGGATTCTTATGGGTGTTTACCACTGATCAGTTCAGAACTTGAGAGAAATAGAGAGAGTGTTGAGGTTTTGGAGATTTTGATCTTTCAAAAAATTTGGAGATAATAGGATGAGATCAGATCAATTTAAAGATGAAAAGGTTAAGTGTGTAAAAACAAATTTTTGGAGGTTAGAAGTCTTTTCATCATAGGAGTTTTAGTTTGAAGAAGCGTCAGACTCTTCCCCAAATATTTCGGCAATTTGTGCATGAGACTCTTGATGAAACTAGTTCATTTGCAGCTAATTTGTTCAAAAGTAGTTTGGGAGAAAGTGAAACTCTTTTCAGTTCATGATCCATATGCAGTTATTTCAAATTATGCAGAGTCTAGAATACATACCTTATAAGCTTGATGAACAGGGTTCTTCACTGAAAGTTCTCTTGTGTAAAACTGATTTTTTCCAAGAAAATAAGGATAATATCATTAGACATCAGTGAGACATTTTAGCACATGCATAAGAGTATACTAATAAAAGTATAAGACTGAGCAATATCTAATCTGATTATTTACAAAATTCACAAATTATCTAACCAACCATTGAGTTAGAACTGGTTCCTCTTAGGTGATCTTAATCATCCCTAATTCTAACATGTTCCTATCAAAGTGATCTCTAATTAGAGATTTTGTGAAGATGACATCTATTTGCTTGTCAGTAGCACACAATTTCACAGTGATCAAACCCTTTTCATAGTTGTCCCTAAAAAAGTGATGCCTAACATCTATGTTCTTAGTTCTTTTGTGATGAACGGGGTTCTTGGTCATACTAATTGCGTTAGAGTTATCATAAAAGATAGAGATACAACCTACATTAATCCCAAAGTCCATCAATTTCTATTTGATCCATAACATGGCAGCAACAATATACTCAATTTCAGTAGTAGATAAGCCCTCAGAATTTTACCTTTTTGATGGCCCAAGACACAAGACATGATCCAAGAAAGTGTGTAATACCCGAGGAGCTCTTTCTATCCATAAGAAAACATACATGATCAACATCAACATATCCTACTAAGTTGAAATTACTACCTTTTGGATACCATAGACAAAGGTTAGTGGTGTCTTTAGGTATCTCAAGATCCTCTTGACAACAGTCAAGTAAGACTCCTTTGGATTTTCCTGGAATCTAGCACAAAGGCCTACACTGAAAACAATGTCAGGTGTGCTAGCAGTGAGATATAACAAAAAGCTAATCATTCCCCTATACATTTTTTGATCAATAGATGAACCAGGTTCATCCATATCCATTTTCGTGGATAATGCAATAAGAGTGTCAATTTCTTTGGATGTTCCTTCCTGGTTTTGTTACCGAGGAATAGGTTCATGGACATGTTCCCTTGAGGTTTGAGGATCGGTTCCTCCCTAGTCAGTCCCCCCTGTCAAGTTGCCCTGGGTGGAAGGACCTGTTCAATCACTTGTTCCTTCCTATGATGCAGCTTCAGGCTAGACTGTGGCTTCATCATTTGAGTTTCTTGTCATTCCAATCTCTTCATCATCTTGTTCCTGCCTCTCAGAGAGAATTTTAGTTTCAAACACAACATGCACACCTTCTTCTACACACATAGTTCTTTTGTTATATATCTTATAAGCTTTACTATGTGAAGAATATCCCAAGAATACTCCCTCATCACTTGTGGGATCAAACTTGCCTAGGGAGTCTTTACCATTGTTGTGCACAAAGCACTTGCATCCAAATGCCCTAAGATGCGATATATTTGGTTTTCTCCCTTTAAGTAAATCATAGGGAGTCTTCTCTACAAGAGGTCTAGTTATGCACCTATTTATTATGTAGCATGCAGTATTTACAGCTTCTGCCCAAAACCTGTGGGGCAGTTTACTAGAAAGAAGCATAGTCCTAGCCATATCTTCACTGTCCTATTCTTTCTTTCAACTACACAATTTTGTTGTGGAGTCCTACGAGCAGAAAAATTATTATCTATGCCATGCTTATCACAAAATTCAACAAATTTAGCATTTTCAAATTCAATGCCATGATCAAACCTAATTGATGCAAGTTGATTACCTAGTTATTTTTGGGTTTTTATTACAAAAGAGGTGAACATGTCAAATGTTTCATCTTCGGATGTTAAAAACAATGTCCAACTAAACCTAGAGTAATCATCAACAAGCACCATGACTTATTGTTTACCACCTCTGCTTAATGTTCTCATTGGACCACAGAGATCCATATGGACCAGTTCCATCGATCTGGTGGTGCTTACCACTTTCTTGCATTTAAAAGAGGATCTTATCTGCTTCCCCCTTGCACAAGCCTCACAAACTTTGTCTTCCTTGAACTTAATGTTAGGCAGTCCTATCACCAAGTCCTTGGAGACTAATTTGTTCAGTTGACCAACACACTTAAGAAAATGAGTTCATTTTCTGAAACTGTGGACAAATCTATAATATATATATTGTTCGATCTTTTTCCCTGCAAAACAAACTTGTCAGTGGTAAGATTAATCACAAAACATTTAGTAGAGGTGGATGCTACCAAGTTACCTTCTATCACACAATTGTGATACACTAATTAGATTGTATTTTAGGTCGTCTATCAAGTAGACATTCTCAATAGAGTGAGAGTCGGTCTTACCTACCTTACCAACCCCAATGATCTCACATTTATTCCCATTTCCAAAGGAAACATTACCTCATTTGAGGTCCTCAAGTGAAAGGAACTGGTTCTTGGTTCCTGTCATGTGCTTTGAGCAGCCACTATCCATGTACCATATTTGACTGCTCCCCTTCACTTGAACCTGCAAAAGGAAATCAGGGATTAGTTTTAGGAACCCAAACTAGTTTGGGTCCCTTTATATAGGCAAAAGGATAAATCACATTCTTTTTAGCCCAACTTGGCAGCCTATTTTTCCCTAGAACAAATTTTTTGTTCTTTTGACTTGCCTCCTCTTTTGCAGTGCATTCACTTTTATAGTGACCAGTATTATCATAGTGTGTGAAAATCATGTCTCAGGGAGTGTGAGGTACTTGCCTTTGGGATCCCACTTAGGTGCAGAGTTCCTAAAGTTAAGTCCTCTTCTGTTGCAACTATGATGATTTTGTAGCCATGAAAGTGCATCAGAGAACCTGTTCCATTTACAAGTTCTGTCTAGCTCATGATTAACCTTAGGCAAGTCCTCTTTCAGGTTTCTTACCAATTCATCCTTTTTATAAAGATAATCTTTTACCTTTCCTAGATCCTTTTCTAGTGAGAGTTATGTGTCACTAGCTATTTCTTTACTTGTTATAAACTACAGTTTCAGTTTTTCATATCCAAGTTCTAGGACAGTTGTATCAAGTGCATGAACGTGATTCTTCAATGCAGTATTTTCCTTTTCAGTTTTATAAATATTTATTTCCAGGTTTTTGCATTCTGCTATTAAAAAGTTACACTCTTTTGACAACTGTTCTTTTTTAGATTTTATATTCTTAGATTCATCAATTAAAATTAGCAACAATTCTGATCGTCTATCTTTAGAAAGGAGTTTAATTTTGTCCTTAAGAACCAGAAAACTTATCTCGAATTCTTCGTCAGGTTCATCTTCAGAGTACTGACTGTCTAGAAGAGCTCGTTCAGCAACCATTGCTTTCGATGACCTTTTGTTGTAGTTCTTCTTGTCATGAACCTGTTCCTTCTTTCTGATTTCTCCCTTTTCAACTCAACTTCCCACATAGGATAGTTCTAGATCATGTGGTTCTTTTTACCACATTTGAAGCATCCATCAGTCATCTGCAAGTGATCTCTTCTGGCCTCCTTCCTCAAAGAATAGTAGTGATCATTGAATAATAGTGGCCTAGTGGTGGATTTCTCGTTACACTTTTCATGTAGTGCACTCATCTTGATCTTTTTCTAAGGAGTTAGCCTCTTTAAGGATAACCTGCTCTGATACCAATTGATATTTTATACTTCAATACCATACAAGATGGGAGTGATTTGTGTGATGTCCAATTTTTCGCGTGCACATATTATAGAAGGACATGGTTCTTCTATGTGTTCCTTATACTACTGTTGCAGAATAATAAATGCAGAAATTAAAGGACACAAGAATTTTTACGTGGAAAACACCTGGCTCAAAAGGTGAAAAAACCACGACCTACTACCCAATAGGATTTTCTCCAAACACTTCACTACAACTCTGAGCCAACAACAAAGTTTACAAACTCTTGCAAACCTAAGGACTAACTCTAACCCTTATATCAACTAGCTACAGCTGTTGCGACTGCTTCAAGTTAACTCTAACTTGAATAATACAACTCAGGTACCTAGTATAATTTGCTTCAAAGAAAGCTGAAAAGTACAACTCAAAACGCCCACTACACTTTGAATTAGAAATAAAGAAAGATACATAAAACTTTTTATGGAGCTGGTTCTTCAATCTGGTTTGCTAAGCTTCAGGATCAAACTCTTAAAACTCACATGAATTTCTCACAAAATGCCTTGCAATTTTTCTCTCAATTCTTGCTTAACTTCAGTATGTGTGCATCACCTATAAAAGAGAACAACACTGATATTTGTAGAGTTAGTAGATAAAGATTAACTAGCATTCTAATGCTTTAATCTTCCTTTTTGGAAGAGTTCTAGTCAACTTCAACTTCTAACTCTTCCCTTATCTTGGATAGAGTTCTCTTCAAGTAAGGAGTCTTGCTCCTTATCAAATATGCAACCTTTTCGTTCAGGGAATATCAGATATAACCACTTATACTTATCTGTTTCACGTGCAATCCTTTTTCTTGATTCTGCCTGTCACCTGTGTACACAGTCCATGGACCTGGTTTATGCATGTGTTCCTTTGTCAATTATCAAAACAAACTTACTCAGGCCAACAAACTCCGTGCCCAGTCAAACAGGTTCACATAAATTTGAACAGAGAGAGTATAAATTATAGAGATACTCTTAATGGTTGAACGTTTTGGGAAAACCATAAAGATATGATTCTAAATAAATAGTATTACACCATGTTAAGAGTATTTTTGGCTGGCTAAGCCCAACAATTAGAATATATGAAAATCTTACATACATTTTCTTTTTAGATCTTACATAAACATTTTCCTCATATACACATTTTAAAAATGGATATTTGCAGGTTCCAAAGGGGTTGGAGAGCAATAAGGGAAGTATATTTATATCAAAGTCAAGCCCTCCCCAAGTACTAGAAGCATATTTCAAACAATTTGAGAAGGATTTTTCAAGTTTTCTACACTTCCGTTCTCAAGAACTAATTAGTGGAGGGCATATGGTCCTTGTGTATGTTGGTAGGAGCAGTCCAGATCCAAAAAGCTATGATTCTTGTTGTTTGATGGATTTGCTAACAAAGTCACTTGTTCATTTAGCAGCCGAGGTTATTCACATGTTCTTTAAATATCTTACCTTTTTTTCTTTCCAGACATGTTTGGCACGACAAAAGTTATTTTCAATGAAAAAATAATTTCCTGTCATACAAAATACAGTCGCAGACTAACTTTATATTTAAAGTTTAAGACTTGTTGTTATGGAAGCAGGGCAAAATCAAAGAAGATGAAATCGATTCATTTAACATGCCTTCTTATACACCCTATGAAGAAGAGATAAAGAAGATCATACAAATGGAGGGATCATTTACTCTTGAAAGACTTGAAGCCTTTGAGAGTGACATGGCTTCCATTGAGAACCCTAATGGCAAACATTTTGAGGATTGTGCCAAATTAGCAGTTAAGACTATAAGAGCTGTTACTGAGGTTATGTTGGCTTCTCATTTTGGACCCTCCATAATTGATAATCTATTCGAGATCTATATAAAGTATGTCACTGAATATTTATTGATGGGTAGTACGATAAAGTTCTTTAACATCAGTCTATGCTTGCAAAAAATTTGAGCCGTAATAGGTAGCCGATACCTGATAGAATAGCCGATGTGCACGCGAGTTGATTCGAACATACTCCTCTTTTTGGATGATTAATGCCTCCCTTGAAGGTAATCATAGGAAAGATGAATAAGTTAGTTTTGGGATACATCTTGAATAATATCTAAAGAATTTCTCCATATTGTGGAATCTTGTTTCCAGGATAATTAAATTGTTTGTCTTTATAAAAGTTAGTCTTGACTTATTGTGCAACAACAATTTGTAAATCTCAATGAAACAAGTTAAAAGAACATGTTTTTATAAATTTATACCATATGTTTTTTTACGTTAACGTCAATATCTCCTATCAAAATCAAAGGAAAGATGTGTACAGTCAAAATTAGGGGGTCCGATTTCGAAGTACCTTATTGCCTCAAGCTCGAGTTCGGCCACTCGAAATAAGGGTCAAGTCCGACTCGAAGACGCACACCTCGAAGGAGAAAAATCGAAGACCCGGGACAGTCTACCTCGAAGGAAGTATAATTTAGATGACACTCAAGAAAGAGCAGAAAACTCTCAAGGACACGTGGATCAGGGCGTAAATTATGAGATAAGATTTGTACGAAATAGTACAAATTCGTAGTAGGCCGTTATATAGCTGTACCAATAATATTCTTTGTCATAATTAGAAATGTACCATATTAGGGTTTTCCCCTCCTATATAAAGGGGACCCCAATCATTTGTAAAGAGACATCATTCTCTGCAATAGATCATTCTACACCGCTTTTCTCGTTTACCGTGCTTTACAATTATTCTTCAGCTTTATTGTTCTTCATTTATTTTTATTGCCATTAACTTACCTCGAGACCCTCGAGGCTATCGAGCTCGAGGTCCTTATTCCTTTGGCAACACTGGTTTGATTCATCATTTCTTCTCACTTACACTTAATATCTCTTGATTATTCACTAGTATTAAAATAAATCATATATTTTTAAAAACACAAATCAAAAATAATTGTTACCACTATTTTCGAGGTAAACAGTTTGGCGCCCATCGTGGGGCTAAAGATAATAGTGGTTATTTTAGTGCTAGTTTTCTGATAACACACGTTATTCTTCACACTTTTTCTTGTTCAAGATTCTTTGATTTCAGGATAAAAATATGTCTAACTCAGCAAACGTACTATTACATGGAAATGATGGCCTCGAATTCCATGGAAAAAACAATGCAGCAGCTTCAAGGGTCGGTGTACCATTGCTCAACCCTGGGGTAGCATCAGCACAAAACCCAGTCGACTTTGGTTCACACATTGCTTTGCACGTCGACCTGGGCACTGATATTGAAGGAAGTGTACGCGGAGGGGACCAACTTGACGCACAAAGGACACGGGCTCGAGAGGAAAGAGAAGTCAATCTACAAGTAATATTTGAAATGTTGCAAGCACAACAAGTTGCTATCGCTTAGTTGCAGATTCAGAAAAAGACTCCAAGCGGAGCAGGACCAGAAATGGCTCCTCGAGTTGAGCCAATCCCCGAAAGACCAAGCAACAATGGATCGGGAACTGACCCAACCATTATGAAAACGCTCGAGGAACTCATCAAGAGGATCGAGTCGGGAGAAAAAAGGATTGAGGACAACAACAAGAAGGTAGAAACATACAACTCGAGGGTCGACCAGATACCGGGAGCACCTCTAGTTTTGGAAGGACTGGATTCAAAGAAGTTTGTACAAAAACCATTCCCCCCGAGTGTGGCCCCGAAGCCCATTTCGAAGAAGTTTCGGATGCCAGACATCCCAAAATACAACGGGACCACCGATCCCAACAAGCACATCACCACATACACCTGTGGTTTAAAGGGGAATGACTTGAAGGACGACGAGATCGAGTCGGTTCTATTGAAGAAATTCGAAGAAACGTTGTCCAAGGGGGACATGATGTGGTACCATAACCTGCCCTAGAACTCTAATGATTCATTTGCCATGTTGGCAGACTTGTTTGTAAAGGCACATGCTGGTGCCATAAAGGTTTCTTCAAGGAAGTCTGATGTATTCAAAATCAAGCAAAGAGAGAACGAGATGTTGAGGGAGTTCGTATCCCGTTTCCAGTTGAAGCGAGTGGAGTTACCACCAATCTTCGATGAATGGGCTGTACAAGCTTTTACTCAAGGGCTGAATGAATGGAGCTCGATAGCTTCGAGGCAGCTGAAACAGAACTTGATCGAGTATCCCGCCGTAACTTGGGCGGACGTACATAACAGGTATCGGTCGAAGATTAGGGTTGAGGAAGACCAGTTGGGATCCCCATCAGGCTCAGTTTATCCAAGCAGGCTACTAGCAAAGGAATCGAGAAATGCAGACAGGGAGCCAAGGCCAAACAAAAAAAGATATCAGTTGTACATCGAAGACCGAAGAAATACTTCGAGGCGTAACATACCTTGAAATGAGCGAAGAGCGGATCGAGTCCAATGTTACCGGGGACTCATGAGCAAGATCGAGTTTGAAAAGAATTCGGGACCGATGGAGGCACACCAATTGTTAGAATACAACTTCAACATCGATATCTCAGGTATCGTCTCAGCCATCGGCAAAATTAGAGAGACTAGGTGGCCTGAGCCCATACAGACAGATCCTTCTCAGAGGAACCCCAACTTAATGCGCAAGTATCATGGTACTCATAGTCATAGGACCGAGGACTGCAGGCAACTTAGAGAGGAGGTAGCCCGATTGTTCAACGAGGGGCACCTTCGAGAGTTTCTCAGCAACTGCGCCAAGAACCATTTTTGAGAGAGAGATACAAACAGGAAGAATGAACCGAAAGATCCCCAACATGTCATTCACATGATCATCGGAGGAGTCGACGTCCCACAGGGACCCATATTCAAACGTACCAAAGTATCCATCACAAGGGAGAGGTGGATTGGGGACTACATACCCGAGGACACTTTTACATTCAGCGAGGAAGACAACGAGGCCTTATCTCAGCCTCACAATGATGCACTGGTTATTTCTATCCTTTTAAATAAACTTCAAGTTAAACGTGTTCTCGTGGATCTAGGTATCTCAACAAATATAATCAGATCAAGGGTCGTGGAGCAGCTCGGGCTGCTCGACTAAATCATACCCGCCCTCTCAAGTCCTAAATGGATACAACATGGCGAGTGAAATAACGAAGGGTGAAATCATCCTCTCAGTCAACGTGGACAGAACCATACAAGACACCAAGTTTTATGTCATCGAAGTGACATGAGGTATAATGCTCTACTTGAAAGGCCATAGATCCATAATTCATCAAATGATGAAGTTCCCAACAAGGATGGCGTGAAAACAGTATATGGAGAGAAGCATGCAACTAAGGAGATATTCGTAGTACACGGCTTGGCACCAATATCGACACCATCCACCTCGAAGAAGTCAAAGGACAAACAGGTGGCCAAATAGCAATCAAAGCCCATACCCTTGGTTGAGCCCGAGGGACAGGAGCCCTATGAACAGGTGGTCGAGGACGAAGAAGAAGATTTCCTCACCCCTCGAGCCTTCGTTTCCCCCAAGGAATAAGATGCAATAAAGTCCAAAATCGAAGAATTCGAGCATGCCGTATTGATCGAGCATCTTCCGGAATGAAAGGTATACATGGGAACAGAATTAACCCCTAAATTCATGAAAAAACTCATTCAATTTCTTATTGATAACATTGATTGCTTCGCTTGGTCGCACTTAGATATGACAGGGATCCCACCGTAGATAACCACCCATCGACTAAGTGTCGACCCTAGGTTCAAACCGGTGAAGCAAAAAAGGAGACCTCAGTCCGAGGTAAAGCATGCATTCATAAAAGATGAGGTAACCAAACTTCTCAAAATAGGATCCATTAGGGAAGTAAAATACCCCGAATGACTAGCTAACGTTGTAGTAGTCCCCCAAAAAAGGGAATAAACTTAGAATGTGTGTAGACTACAAAGATTTGAATAAATCATGCCCTAAAGATTCTTTCCCACTGCCCAACATCGATCGTTTGATCGATTCTACGGCCGGCCACGAGATCCTTACTTTTATCGATGCCTACTTCAGGTACAATCATATTCAAATGAACCCGGAGGACCAGGAAAAGACTTTGTTTATCACGAAGTATGGTACATATTGCTATAATGTAATGCCCTTCGGGCTAAAAAATGCAGGAGCTACATATCAACGCCTTGTTAATAAGATGTTCGAACATCAAATAGGCAAATTTATGGAAGTTTATATTGATGACATGCTAGTTAAGTCCCTGCGCACAGAGGACCATTTGGCTCATTTGCAGGCAACGTTTGATATGCTAAGAAAGTACAACATGAAACTCAACCCCGAGAAGTGCGCTTAGGGAGTTGGCTCGGGCGAGTTCTTAGGTTTCATGGTATCTAATAGGGGACCGAGATCAACCCCGATAAAATAAAATACATCAAGAAAATCACCGTCGTAAACAATGTGAAAGTTGTACAATGGCTAACCGGAAGGATAGCTGCCCTAGGCCAGTTTATCTCGAGGTCTTCATATCGGAGCCATCATTTCTTCTCCCTACTCAAAATGAAAAACAACTTCATATGGACTACGAAGTGTTAACAAGCCTTGGAAGAATTAAAACGGTATCTCTCGAGCCCTCCCTTGATTCATACTCTGAAGAAAGATGAAACACTATACTTGTATGTAGCCGTATCCGAGGTGGTGGTAAGTGGCATGTTGGTTCGAGAAGACCAAGGTACGCAATTTCCTGTCTATTATGTAAGTCGGACCCTAGGAGATGTTGAAACCAGGTATCCGCATTTAGAAAAATTAGCTCTTGCATTAGTAAGCGCATCTAGGAAGTTGAAACCATATTTTCAATGTCATCTTATATGTGTATTAACTACATATCCACTTCGAAACATTCTGCATAATCCCAAATTATCGGGCCGATTGGACAAATGGGCCATCGAACTCGCAGGGTATGATATCGTATATCAACCCCGAACGGCTATCAAGTCTCAAATTTTGGCAGGCTTCGTGGCTGATTTTACGCCCGCCCTCGTGCCCCAAGTTGAAAAGGAACTCTTGCCAAAACAGGCACATTGTCGAGGGTATGGACCCTCTTCACAGACGATGCCTCAAATGTGAAATAGTCTGGGCTCGGTATAGTTCTGAAACCGCGTACGGGCAACATAATTAGACAATCTATAAAAACTTCGAAATTGACTAACAATGAGGCCGAGTATGAGGCCATGATTGCAGGTCTTGAACTAGACAAAGGCCTTGGAGTAGAGGTCATCGAGGCAATGTGCGACTCTCTTTTGGTAGTAAATCAAGTAAACAGAAGCTTTGAGGTTCGAGAAGATAAAATGCAAAGATATTTAGACAAAATTCAAATAACGTTGCATCGCTTCAAAGAGTGGGAACTGGTCCATATACCTCGAGAACAGAATAGCGAGGCCGATGCTCTTACAAATCTGGGGTCATCAGTCGAAGAAGATGATATGGTCCCGGGGACTGTCGTCCAATTATCGAGGTCAGTAATCAAAAAAGGCCATGCAGAAATTAATTCAACAAGTTTTACATGGGATCGGAGGAACAAGTACATCGACTACTTGAAGCATGGGAAACTCCCCCTGGACCCAAAATAATCGAGGGCCTTTCGAGCCAAAGCAGCTCGATTTTCACTAGATGAAAATGGAACATTATATAGAAGGACCCTTGACGGACCACTGGTGGTGTGCCTCGGACCAGGGACACCGATTATGTGCTACGAGAAATCCACAAAGGCACTTGTGGGAACCATTCTGGTGCCGATTCTTTGGTTCGCAAGCTGATCAGAGCAGGGTATTACTGGGATATCATGGAAAAGGATACAAAGGAGTTCGTTTGAAGGTGTGATAAATGCCAAAGATTTGATCCAATGATCCACCAACCCGATGAACAACTTCATTCGGTCCTATCCCCGCGGCCATTAATGAAATGAGGGATGGACATCGTTGGCCCCCTACCGACGGCGCCAGGTAAAGCTAGATTTATCTTATTTATGACTGACTACTTCTCAAAATGGGTATAAACGCAGGCCTTCGAGAAGATAAGAGAAAAAGAAGTCATCGACTTCATATGGGACCACATCATATGTCGGTTCAGAATACCCGCCGAGATAGCATGCGACAATAGGAAGCAGTTCATCGGCAGCAAAGTAACAAAATTCCTCGAAGACCATAAAATCAAAAGGATTATATCGGCACCTTATCACCCAAGTGCAAATGGTCGGGCCAAGTCCACAAACAAAACCACATCTGAAACTTAAAAAAGAGGTTAGATGATGCGAAGGGGAAATGGAGAGAAGTATTGACCGAGGTGCTATGGGCATATCGAACGACGTCGAAGTCAATCATGGGGGAGACCCCATTTTCTTTGATATATGGGTCCGAGGCCTTGATCCCAGTCAAGGTCGGGGAACCGAGCGTCAGATTTCAATATACCACTGAGGACTCAAACAAAGAGGCCATGAACACTTCCTTCGAGCTATTAGACGAAAAATGTGAAGCCGCATTAGTTCGAATGGCTGCTTAATAACAAAGGATCGAAAGGTACTACAACAGAAGAACGAACATTCGCTACTTCGGAGTCGGGGACTTAGTTCTAAGGAAAGTCACCCTTAAGACTCGAAACCCAAATGAAGGGAAATTAGGCCCTAATTGGGAAGGATCGTACCGTGTCCTCGTAGTGGTAGGAAAAGGATCCTACAAACATAGCACAATGGAAGGAGAGAAACTACCAAGAAATTGGAATATATCGTTTCTCAAATGCTATTACTGATGAGGTATGACCTTCTCCCCTTTTCCATTTGCATTTAAAACTAATTCCTTGTAGGTGTTCGATTGGAAACGTCGAGGCACCCTTCAGCTCGAAGACCTTGGATTTTAAAGCATGCGTTGCGCTCTCTTTCCTTTAGATCGGGTTTTATCCCAAATGGGTTTTACTGGCAAGGTTTTTAATGAGGCAACACCAATATGTTTCCTAAGGAAAACTCAACAAGTATCCAAGGCTTCTTTTCAATCAACCTCAAATACTGGGGGGCATCACCCTCAGAGGTTACAGTTTTGAAGAAAACAATTCATGTCAAGAGGGCCTCGATAGGAAAACGATGTAATGGGCCAAACGGTCAAATGAACTGTGTCCATATAGAGCACTCGAGCCCTCAACAGCAAAACATGTACACATGTATCAATCATTCAAAGAAGCACTATTATATAAAAATACTTCATGCCTCAAAGAAGTCCACTATTTTTTCATTTATATTTCTACATGAAACGGATCAAGGGCCAAAACCTCAAATACACCCGAATACTCGGGGACTATCTACGACAGTCAACATATAGAGTCACGGAACTCGAACCTATACGACCTCGAAGAGGCACACTCAAACCTATAAGACCTCAAAGAGGCATGCTCGAACTCATAAGACCTCAATGAGGCATACTTGAACCTATAAGACCTCAAAGAGGCATGCTCGAACTCATAAGACCTCAATGAGGCATACTTGAACCTATAAGACCTCAAAGAGGCATCCCCTCAATATTAAGGCCAAGGCCACCTCACTCGGGGACTAAAGGCTACGTCCATATCAAAGTCTACGGTCATATGAAAAGGCTTCGGCCGAAATAATGCGGCTCGGAGACGTCCGACTTTAGCCATAAAACTAAGGGCCTTCAAATACTTCAAAAAACTGGTTAAATTAGGCTACTCTCGGCAAAGGCAAAAGGGCTTCGTTAAAATCAGCCCCGAATAATGTTAAGGCTTTGAAAATATCAACCTTCAAAAAAACCTCAATAGGTATTCGATTATCGTTGCACGTCAATCTACAAACGAGGTTCATATCAGTCGAACCGTCAAAAAATCGAACGACTATAAATACATGCCAAGACATAACAATTTTTTACTAAGTCTTTAGCTAGAAAGAGGGAAAATTGTAGCCATTTTAGAGGCCGAACAGGACCGAACTAAAAGAGCCTAAGGGCCTATATTAAAGAGCCTAAGGGCCGGTATGTAAGATCCTAAGGGCCAACCTAAAGAGCCTAAGGGCCGATATTTTAAAGCCTAAGGGCCAGTACTTAAAGAACTTAAAGGCTGAAGCATGCCGTGCTCGAGACCTTACTTAGCTCGGACCCAAAGTCCCTTCACCCCGAATTGAAACCAATACTCAAAGGTTATAGCGTCAAAAATCGAACAAACTTCGAAGAAAAATTAAAGACGAAGAAAAACGTTCAAGGAAACTCCTTTTCCATTTATATAAATATAAATATATATATATATATATATATATATATATATATATATATACACAAAAGATACTACACAGGGAGTTCTTTAGAACAAAAGTTTTTA
>ML274446.1:0-33600 GCA_005239495.1 Nicotiana undulata | reverse complement strand
ATCCCCCCCTTCGGGCTTATCACTCCCTTAAGAGTAGCTCCTTCGTCAACCTCATCATCATCATCATCATCTTCGGCATCAACTTCATCATCGGAGGAAAGGACGAATTTTGCATCAGCCTCGTTTGCCTTGGCTTGCTCTATCTCCCCGGAGAGATCGAAGCCCTTAGCATGGATCTCTTCGAGGGTCTCCCTCCGAGATCGGCATCGGACATAGTCATTGCTTCTATTCTCCCGGTCGGAGGCCCCCCTCAATTCCATCTGAGCATCAGCAGCATCCTTCAAATAGATGGCTACCGTCTTGTCGGTCGTGGCTTGTATTTATCTGGCTTCGGTCCGGGCTTCCACAACCTCGGCTTTGGCCTTCGCAAGACCAGCCTCGAGCTCGGCTATCCTGCCCGCCTGAACCGAGTTTCTCTCTTGATCATTCCGAAGTTGATGTTTAAGGGCGGATACTTTTGCTAGTGCGTCTTATTTAGCCGCGGCAAGGATGTCCATTTGTGCCTTCCATTCATTGCACTCAGAGTTGACTTGGTCGACCTCACCCCGAAGGCATTCCAGCATCTCTACCTTTTGCTGCAACTGAGACATTGAAGTGTTAGCCTTCGAAGATAGGAGAGGGAGTCCATAATTTTTCAGAACAAAGGTTACGTGCTTTTCTAGCTTGTCCTCATATTCACGAGCTCTGGTCAACTCCGATCGAAGATGCCACAATCCCTTTTCCTTCTCGTCACAAAGAAGCCTGAGGGATTTATCCTCGTTCGAGGATCTACGCAATTCGGCCTCACATTGATGCAGTTCCATCTTAAATTTATCGAAGTCCTACAGAAAGGAAATATCAATTAGACAAAAGAAGAAACTATGACGTTGGAAAAATTATAGTGCTATTAAAAACTTACAATTGAGAAAATACATTGAGCCTCCTCGAAGATTGAGTGCACATCCACTGGTTCGGACTCATCTACCTCGGCAAAGCAACCTTGGAAGGGGTCATTTTCACTCGGGACTCCGCCTAACTCGGGTGTCTTCAGGTTCTGAGCGTCCCTTATGGCATTTTGAGAGAAGGCTGGAAATGACGGCAAATGATCTGCTGTCACGACCTCGGGAAGATCACCTGAGGTGCTCTGTTCAGGCAAAGGAGCTTCAAAGCTGCCCCCCTTAGGTGTATTTTCCGAAGTTTGAGAAACAGTTACTAAGTCAGGTTATCCAGGGCCTTCATCCCTTTTCTCTTTTGGAATTCCTTCTTCGAGGTTAGGGGCCTCGGTTTCAGCAGGATTAATAGCCTTGGAAGATTTTTTGTTCGTGTCACCAACATCGAACCCTCCACCTCGTCGTCATCATCGTCCATGGACCAGTGGACAAAGTCAAAATCCTTGTTGATGAAAATTGTTTTCTTGCGATTCTGAGCGGGCTCTACTTTGCTTTGAGTGTCCTCTCTCTTCGAGGATCTTTTTCTCTTATTATCCTTCTTTGGCTCTGAAGCCAAAGACCCCATTTCCTCCCCGAGAGGGGGCGGCATCATCTAAGAGAACTCGCCAATACGTGCGAAAGTGGAATTAGGTCACATGAAGAAAGGTATTTTTATAAAGGAAAGAAATATTATAACACGTACCCTGGTGTTTCACTTCCCACTTGCCCTTCGACAAGTCCCGCCACTTGCGTTTGTCGTATGTTGAAGTAGCTGCCAGTTTGCGAGCCCTGTCCTCGAGATCGAGGACCGTATTAGGCATCCACGGGACCGCAGTGGGATAGGAAAAGGAACAATTATGCGAAGTTTAGCTAAAATTATGAAAAATAAATAAAGCAAAGAATTTTACTCACGTTCGAAGTTCCATTTCTTGGGGAATATCAGGAGCTCCCTGGGAATAACGTCGATAGTCTTCACTCTGATGAACCGTCTCATCCAACCTCGATCCCTGCCTTCGTCGTTACTATATAAGAAGGAGTTGGTGGATCGGCGTTGGAGTTTGATTAAACCTCGGAAATGTTGAGGTCGATATAATCGGATGAGGTGGCTGAGGGTGAACTCGATCCCGGCCTTTTAGACAAAGAACCTCATCATTAATATGATCCGCCAGAAGGACGGATGAATTTGGCCCAGGGTAATTTGATACCTTCGGCAGGATTCAAGCACGAGTGGGTCGAGGGGACCCATCGTAAAGTGGTATGTATACACGCTCAGGAACCCCTCTACATAGGTCGTGATATCCTCTCCACGAGAGGGTATATGCAAAATGACCTCCTCCCCCCATTTACATTCTCTCCTCACAGCTTCGAGGTGTTTTTCCTCAATGGACCTTATGTATCTCGATGCGTGCTCTCGACGGCTGGGGATATAGGGAGATTTTTTGACTGTAAAGTCCTATTTAAAAGAAAAGCTGCTCAGCACGATCTCGTGAAGCGCCGACGATTTACCACCGGCCGGATAGGAAGTAGAAGTGGAGGTTCCTTCTTTCTGAGGAACGGATTTAGAAGTTTTTTCCATCGATTCTTTAATAGAAGACGGAAGAGATGAATAAAACGGTGAGTTTTTGAGCTAATATTGCGGAGGAACTGGTGGTGAAAGGGAAGGTTATAGAGGAAAATAGGTGTTGCAAAGTGGAAAAGTTCTTAATAAGAAAAGGAACCAAGTATATATAGAGGAAAGCGGCGACTGTTCATTGATATTGATGGCCGACCGGCTCTGACGAGCACTTAAGGCTTTTGGGGAAGAGAACCGACAGGACACTTCGGTCATTACAATGCTTATGTCATAGGAGTGATGTCATCATAAAGGGCTTCATGAATTCAAATCGCTCTTATTATTTCATTCTAAGAAACGCGGGGAGTATCTGTGTACGGTCCAAATCTGGGGGTCCGATTTCGGAGTACCTTATTGCCTCAAGCTCGAGTTCGGCCACTCGAAATAAGGGTCAAGTCCGACTCGAAGACGCACACCTCAAATGAGCAAAATTGGAGACCCGACACGGTCTACCTCGAAGGCAGTATAATTTTGATGACACTCAAGAAAGAGCGGGAAACTCTCAAGGACACGTGGATCAGGGTGTAAATTATGAGATAAGATTTGTACGAAATAGTACTAATTTGTACTAGGCCGTTATACAGCTGTACCAATAATATTCTTTGTCATAATTAGAAATGTATCATATTAGGGTTTTCCCCTCCTATATAAAGGGGACCCCAATCATTTGTAAAGAGATATCTTCTCTGCAATAGAACATTCTACACTGCTTTTCTCGTTTATTATGCTATACAATTGTTCTTCAGCTTTATTGTTCTTCATTTATTATTCATACTTTATTGCAATTAACTCACCTCGAGACCCCCGAGGCTATCGAGCTCGAGGTCCCTATTCCTTCGGCAACACTAGTTTGGTTCATCATTTCTTCTCACTTACACTTAATATCTCTGTATTATTCACCAGTATTGAAGTAAATCACATATATTTAAAACCACAAATAAAATATAATTGTTACCACTATTTTCGAGGTAAACAAAAGATAACTAAGAAAGATGGATAGGTATAGTATCAATAGTGAGACTATAATTATGCCAGACACATGAATCTATATTTATCTGCAATCATATATAAATCAATGTACTACAAGGCACCAGGTAAAGAAAACAAAGGGGGTAATAAGATCATTATCAACATCAATGGCGAAAAATTATAAATTTCATTTGAACTCATTTCTATACGAACTTTAACCATAATTCAAACTATAGGGACAAGATATAGGGAACTATGATTGTAATATCAACACGATTGCCACTAATATGTGTTTTACCAGCCTTGGAACTCTCTCTTGTAAAGGGTGTATACATCTCTATATTTTCTGAATTTTTTGGTGCATCTTGAAATTCTCAAATTTGTAAAAATCCATTGCCTATTCTTCGTTACCAATTTCTCCAAATCAAAATTATCGAAAAGTCCATCTGATCCCATCATCATCATATCCCATATTTTAACTTGAACTTTAACTTCCCGTGCCACACTCAGATCGTCATATTTATCATCATTCCCTAATTGAAATGGACAATTGAATCTTTTCTGCTGAATTATTTCTGATTTGTATATCACCAACGGTGAACACTTGTACTCACACATTAAAGTCAATATACAAGTTGTTGTTGAACCAGCGAAGGATCCAGGATTTCAAGTTTATGAGTTCCTATAGCAAACCTCAAGTAAATATGCAAATATTTAGTAGATTTTTTAATCCATATGCATAGTATGTACAAACGTTACCGGGTTCACAGGAGCCCACACTTACTAAGATGGATCTGCCACTATGCTGAACCATGAGATTTTGTGTTCAAATAAGCTTCCTTGAGAACCTTTTTAGGATCAATTTCAAAAACGGTTATATTGATATTTCAAAAACAGACAAATTCGAAAATAAAGAAGATAAACAAACCAAAGTTAAACGTGAAAAGTCTTTCAAATCGAAGGTAAATATCACGGGATCACAAAGATCCAAGCAACTCCACTATAATAATAAGAGTGTTAATTGAAAAGAAGACAAAAGGCTAAAACTTTCTCTCTCTAGAATATGAGCTCTCCCCTCACCATCAGGTGATATGGCAAGGAAAGCAAAATCTGGAGGAGGAAGGAGTACAGTACATCTCATTACAACTGCAAGAGACCTAGAAAGAGTTCCACAGTCATCGGAGGCAAGGAAATATCGAAATGTCAATGCAATTCAAGGCATAGCTCCATTAGATTTGGAGAGAACATTGGCATCAACATCAAAAATTGTGGAGAAAACGTCGATAACGAAATCATGGGCAGATCAAACGGAGGACGAGGTCAGTGAATCGGAGTCAATTGGGAAACAAAACCATGCAAAACCACCAAAAATAAGGGGAAATTGGAGCGGAATTGTAGGAAAAGAGGAACATAGTGAAGGCTACGACCTTACCAGAAATGGAGGGGAACAAGTGAGAGGAAATGTGAAAATTACAATGGAAGATATAAAGGATGAGATAATTTACTGAAAATCTGCAGTAATTTGCTACGTCCTAGGGTCATATCCCCCACAAACAGTTATGGAGATCTACTTCAAAAGAGTTTGGGGAACACTTTAAATAGATAAAATTTCTCAGGTGAACAGAGGTGTGTTCATAGTAAGATTTCATTCACTGGAGTGTTAGGAGAAGGTGGGGGAGGAAGAAATTAGAATGTTTGATAAAAATCCAATGGTAGTTAAACCATGAAGACCAGACATCAAATTTGACAAGCAGTTGGTTGAAAAAAATTCCTGTGTGGATTCGATTAATGAATTTTGGTATCAAGTACTAGGGACAAAATTCCCTAACAAAAATTGCAGTAATGATAGGCAACCCACTGAAAGCAGACTGAGCAACAACACAAAAGTATAAGCTACAATTTACAAGAATTCTGGTAGAAGTTGAGCCATATCAGAAATATCCAGACATGGTCATGTTTGAGAATGAATGTGGAGTGATCATTGAGCAGGAGGTTAGCTATGAATGTAAGCCAATATTTTTTGTAGAGAATGTGGCATCTTTGGACTTGACATTAGTGAATGTAGAAAGAAATTAAGGCAGGACAAGGTAGGAGAAGGAATAACCAAAGGAACTAACAATAATAATTCAACAGATAACACAGAGAAGGAAAAGACATAGAAATAACAACAAATGGATGCAAGTGTTATTACTCCAATTGAGAGTAATACAGAGAAGCAGCAGGAAACACAGGGGAAAAAGAATCAGACATGCAATTACAACAAAGAACAGGAAGCATGACAAGTAGTACAAGGGAAGAAAGCATGGAGAAGTCGAGGAAGCAATCAAAACACTTGTGCTTCAATTACACAAGTGAGAAACAATAACAATGAAAGAAAAGAAGGTGAGGAGCAGTCAAAGGAAAGGCAAATAGAACCACAGGGAAATGGTAACAAATTAGGGCAAGTTGAGGGACCTCAAACCCACCTCCCTAGTGATAGTATTGGTTTTTGGAACACCAGGGGCTTAAACAGAACAACCAAATAGAAGAAAGTCAACCTATTCCTTCAAAGACAATAGGTTGGACTGTTTCGGCTCTTGGAAACAAAGATTAAGAGAGCTAAGGCAAATAAAGTTGCTCTTAATCTTTGCACATGATGGTCCTATACTACAAATCATTCAAAACATAATGCAGGGAGGATATGGATATTGTGAAGGCCTCATATTTTCACTATGAAAGTGGAAATGGTGACAGAACAACTAATTTATAGTAACATAACTCATAGTAGCACAGGGAAGAAGATTAATGTAACAATGGTATATGGACTCAATGATCAAGCACTAAGGGCTGATTATGGAAAGACATAAGAATGATAGCCAATCAAGTGATAGGGGCATGGGAAATAATGGGAGATTTCAACTTTATACTCAATGAAGAGGATAAAGTGGGGAGTAAGGTGACATATGCAGAAATAAAGGAGTTTAAAGAGTGTGTGGAATATTGTGGACTTCAAGAGCTGAAATCATCAGGGTGTTTCTATACATGGAGTAACAAACAAGAAGGACAGTATAGAGTGCTTAGCAGAATAGACAGGGTAATCACCAACAATGATTGGGTGAATAAACTGTCAGCTTTTGAGGTTCATTATATGCTAGCAGAAGTATATGATCACACTCTTGCAATTTACAATGGGAAGGAACAGGTGAACCTAAGATGAAGATATTTAGATATTATAATATGTAGAGCATGGACAATTCCTTCATGACAAGATGGGAGAGGAGCTGGAGAGAACAAATACAAGGGACAAACATGTTTAGAGTGGTTGAAAAATTGAACAGACTCAAGAAAGTGTTGCTAAAACCAAATAAAGACAAATTTGTTGAAGTGGAGAAACAAGAAGATGAAAGCATGAAGAAACTAATAGAATGCCAGGAGAAAATACAAAAGATCCCAGGAATGAAAGATTAGGCAAAGAGGAGAAGGAGCTGACCAAGAAATGCATATACTGGAAAAAGGCAAAATAAAAATACTTTTAGAAAAGGAGTAAGGTGCAATGGCTTAAATATGGAGGCATGAATACAAGTTACGTCCACTCGGTGATCAAGGCAAAGAGAGAAGCAACCAGATTTTTCACCATGCAAGGTGAAACAGTCTAAGCAACAGATCCTGTAGCTGATGCCTTTAAGGAATTCTATACAAACTTACTGGGCACTGAGAAACAAAATAGATATCATGTAGTAAGAAACATAGTTCAAGAAGGACAAACTGTTTCAGAGGAACAAAGGAATAAGGTGATAAAAGGTTTTTCACAAAAGGAAGTCAAAGTGGCGTTATGGGATTTAGATGGGACAAAGGCACTAGGACCAGATGGGTATGGAAGCCAATTTTTCAAAGATAGTTGGAAAATTGTAAGGGAGGATATCACTGCTGCTGTATGGGAATTTTTCCAATCTGGGAAGATGCTCTAAGCTCTTAACAGTAGAGTAATAACTCTCATACCAAAATCTTTTCATGCTGCAACAGTAGAAGATTATAGGCCCATAGCATGCTGTAATGTGGTGTACAAGATGATGTGCAATAGATTGAAAAAGATGCTGCCAGACATCATCTCCCAAAACCAATGTGCATTCGTGGCAGGAAGAACAATAGTGCAGAACATACTGATATGTCAAGACTCGGTCAGATTATATAACAGGAAACATACTACTAAAAGTTTCTTGATAAAGGTGGATTTGAAAAACGCATATGACTCTATTGAATGGAAGTTTGTATAGGATCCTGGATTGTTCATAAGGTGGATTATAGCATGTATCACAACAACCAGCTACATCATAAACCTAAATGGAGGATGTTATGGCAGTATAAAAGGGAAAAGAGGGCTAAGACATGGGGACCCAATCTCACCCATATTGTTTGTGATTTGTATGGAATACTTTACAAGAATAATGGGAGATGTAGCTAAGCAGAAGGAGTTCAACTACCATACCAAATGTAAAGGATTGAAGTTGGCACGCCTATGTTTTGCGGATGACATGATATTATTCAGCAAAGGGGATTATGCATTAGTAATTCTCATGCTAAGGGGTCTCAAGTCCTTTTCAAATGCCTCAGGGAAGACAGTTAATGTAAATAAATCGAATGTCTTCTGTGCAAACATGAATGTTAGGTAGATAAAAGACATATGTGAGTTGACAGGGTACAAAAAAGGTAAGCTACCTTTTAAATACCTAGAAGTACCTATATCCCCAAAGAAACTAAATGCTATTGATTATGAAATGTTGATAGACAAGATTCGAATAACAATAAAAGGATGGGGGTCCAGGAACCTATCATATGCAGGGAGAACTCAATTTGGTGAACACTGTGTTGCTGCATTTGCACTCATATTGGGCATCCATATTCATTCTTCCAAAAATGGTTATGAAGGAAATTATAGCTATATGTAGGAATTACTTATGGGATGGGAAAGTTGTCATGAACAAACCACCTCTGGTAGCATGGGACATAGTCTGTAGACCGAAAGAAGAGGGACGATTAGGAATACAAGAATGCTTAGCATGGTATAAAGCAGCAGTGGCAAAGTATGTGTGGAATATTGATAAAAAAAGTGACTCACTATGGGTCAAATAGGTAATTCACATATACATAATTAAAAAAAAAAAGGACTGGGGGCAATACAAACCACCACAAGACTGTACATGGTATTGGAAGAAGATATGTGACATCAAAATAGAACTTGAAACAGGATTTGAACAAAAAAGGTAGAAGTGGAAAACCAAGAGATAGAGAGTAAGTGAAGGGTACAAATGGAGAAGAGGATCAACACCCAAATGGCCATATGCAAGATAGATTTGGAATAGATTAAATGTTCCAAAACACTGCTTTATAGGCTAGTTGATCATGAGGCAAAAATTGCTTACAAGGGATAGATTGAACATGATGGGAGTGAGCCAGGAGAAAACATGTTTATTATATGGAATACAACATGAAACAGTACAACATTTATACTTTGAGTGACAGTTTTCCAGGATATGTATTGAAGAATTATGCAACTGGTTGGGAATAAAGCTTAATTAGCCATATGTGTAGAGCATTTAGAGAAGGATATGAAGATGTATAAAAAGAAGAATCTGCAGAGGTTTTGTGACTTCAATCATCACAGCAATCATGTACGGAATATGGCGAGCAAGAAATGAAGCTCTATGGAATCAGACAATGTCAATGCCAACAAAGATGTGGAAGAGTATTAAAGAGGATAGCAAATACAGAATACAGCTTATAGTTGATAAATCGTTTGTACAGATAAAAATGACTAGTTCTAATTGGGCAAACCTACTTAGTAGGAATGCGGAAGGATGATACAATATGGTATTGAGCTAAATAGAATAGCTTATATATTGTAGTAGGGGTATAAATTGATAAATATCTTTGTTAGTGGAGATCAATAAAAAATTTCTTTCACCCACAAAAATAATAAGTGTTATAAAAGTTTTCTAAATTAGCAATCGAAGCGTTGATTGGCTAAAATACATTTAATATGACATAATTTGCATCAATTTTAGTGTAATGTTAGTGATATTTTAAGAACATTATGAAGTTTTGAACTTAAGTGTATTGTTTATATGTGTAGGAGCTATTGGAGGTAGAATGGTGTAGAAGTGCATGATTTGTTGCAAGTATAGGAATGGAGTTCACCCTCTGTCGACGAACAAAGTTAGAATAGAACAACATCAGGCGAGGAAACTAACTGCGTCGTGTCCGGGAGTGCACTCAAGGCTTGTGCAATGTAAAGCGCGCCTCGCACAGGATGACACCAAAAATTTGTTGCGGCCAAACACACTCGCAAGTATACGCGATCGTCAAATAATAAAGCGATTAAAAATCGAATGTCGAACCCACGAGGACTTGTGATTAACTATTAACTAAATTAGATTATTCTAATTATCTAAACAAGGAATAAACTCAAAAGTAGTGATGCTAAAGTAATTAAACTAAAAAGAAAATAACTAATGAACTTTAAACAAAGGAAGAGAAGATTTTTATATTATCGATGTGATGAAAACTATTTAAGGTTATGGGCTATCTAACATTCCTATTGTATTCTTCAATTGAATTGACTAACTAATTTATCTAATTTATTGGTTAACAAGGTTAATATTGCTTATAAGAATCTGTCGAGTTCTTACTCGACTATTCAAGTTAACATAACGCCTAAATGTCTATGGAATTAAAACTAACAAGAACACATTTATAATTCCTGTAAATCAACCAAGCAAGGCAATTAGGCATATGTCTATCCTACCGCAAATCCGTTCTCCGATGCCCAGGTTTAAGAACTTGCTCTACTCAATCCTATATAAAATCTAGAATTCCCACTTTCGAGTTCAATTATAGATTCATAGATAATATTCAATTGGTGATCAAGCAATAAAATAATTAAGTACAGGATTGAATAAATAAACTAATACAATAAACCAAGAAATTAAAATCAATACTCGAATAACAATAGTCATGAAGAAAGACATTCCTAGAATGTGAAGTTTAACTCCACATAGACATGGTAGGAAAATAACAAATCATACAAAGAAACATAAAAAATACTAAGTTTGATAGAAGAAAAGATGAAACTCGGCCACCACGACGGCTCTATGCTCTCCCTAGGTCAAAAGTCTTTCAAAAATTCTCAAAATAATATTTTTACAAGTACTTTTACCAAGTAGGATCGGGCCCAAACAAAATTACCTTCTCCTAAGCAAAATAAGAAAAATACTATATTAAAAATACACAAGCACGCCGCACTGAACGCCGCGTTATTGGACGAATCCAGGGACCTTGCAATTTGAACAAAATTGGCCAACATCCTTTGTCCCCCACATAGGTAGACATGCCAATTAATTGTGAAATCTGTTATGCCAAACATTTGCATGCCAATTGTGACGTTGCATCCTTGTTATATTTCCTTGACAAGCTACGTATACTCGGTCTTCACCCTCGAATTTAATCTCGACTTAATTTTTTGAATTTTTATTTAAATTTTAAAGTTTCAAGTATTTTGAATTAGTTCCATAATATTTACATTACTCGAAATCACTCTTTCAAGATATAAAACACGCAATTAATATATAACATTAGCGATTATAAATAAAAATACAATAAAAATATAATAAATTAAAGTACAATAAACAACTAAAATATACCATTATAGCCTGCCATCCTCAGGCATGCTCCCCATTTTGTCGCGGCGCACACAAATTTGGTGGGATATAGACGCACTCACCGCCTCTTAAAGCCAACTTTTTCCTACTTTGGTTGGATTTGATTAAAATAATCTAGAATTTTTTTATACCTATAAATTATCACTCACTTTTGGAGGAAAATCTGACCTTTGTGGAGAGACATCGCTGAAGCAAATTAGGGGATGAAAATGATAGAGTTTTCTTTCCTCTTATTACTTGTAGTTTAAGCATTAGTATGATTATTAACGTGACTATGAGTGGCTAGGTCTTTTCGTTCTAGGGTTAGGGTTATGGATGCTACATGAATGTTAATGTTTGAAAGTTAGAATTGATGACTTTAATTTTAATATATTGATTTATTTATTTGATCCTACACTTAATTATTTTACTATATAACTAACAGTAAAATAATATCTATGAATTTAGAATTAGTCTCAAAAGTAGAAATTCAAGATTATATACAAGATAAAATAAAGCAAGTTCTTGAACCTGGGCAACATGAAACAAATTCGTGCATAGGATAAACATATACCTAATCACCTTGCTTAGTTGATATATTGGAATCATGAACACGTTCTTGTTAGTCACAATTGCACAAACATATATGTGTTAGGTTAACTTGAATTGGCAATTAGTAAGGAATAGATCGATTCTTACGAGTAATACTAACCATATTAATCAACCAAATAGTAAATCAATTAGGCAGCTTAAGCAGTTAATTCAACAAGTTTCACGACCTAAAACCACCAAGCGGTCATGATGACACTTAACTTACTTGCTAAGCAATCCAACATAACAATAGCAAAAAATAACAACAAAAATAGTAGAAATAATACAAGTCTAATGCTAGTGATATAAACAACTGCATTGAAATACAATACCACCCTCCCTTCAAGAACTAGTAAATACAGAATCATGGGCTCTAAGACGGAAAGACAAGTCTGAAATACCAAATGACAATAATGTTTGAATGAAAGGCGGCAATATAAAATGAAAAGAGACGCCAACACTGCGGTGGAGATGCACCTTTATCTTGTCTCTCCAAAGATAACTCACAATAAGCCTCAGCTACTAGTGGCTCAGTTCAACATCTGGATATGCACAATTAAGTGCAGAGTGTAATATGAGTACAACCGACTCCATGTACTCAACAAGTACCATAACTAATTTCAGCGAGGTAATTGTAGCAATAATTATAAATGATACTCTCTAATCACCTATACATTTAATAAATCCAACAAGTACAGAACAATAATACAATAAAGTCATGAATAAAAAACAAAATCACCTTGGTGCAACAATAACTTAATGTGCCCTACTCAGTCAATAATCCAACATATAAAGAAGATATGCAAATAAATCAAGTAAACAACCAAGAAAATTGAAAGTAAATATGAAATGCAATAACGAAATCAAACACTAGTCAGCTTTTCCTCAGAAGTTCAATAACTAAACCAAACCACCGATCTTCTTTTCTCCAACGGCGTGTGCACCATCAAGAAGAAATATGAGAGGTTGAACCTAGAGGGATGAATCCATATTCATATATTGTACGACATAGTCACATACTAATAATCACAATCCGCACGAAGTGTTCAAATGCTTATAATCATAATCCGCACGGCGTGGTCACATGCTCATAATAACAATCTGGATGGTGTGATCACGTGCTCGTAATCATAATCCACACGGCGTGATCACATGCTCATAATCATAATCTGCATGGCGTGGTCACGTGCTCGTAATCATAATCCACACGATGTGATCACATGCTCATAATCATAATCTGCATGGCGTGGTCACGTGCTCATAATGGTAATCCGCACAGCGAGGTCATGTGCTACCAGAACAATCCATATCACACTAAAAGAAAATATAAATGAATACAAAATTTCATACTCTCAGACTAGTATAACATTCTATGGTGTATGCATGTCCATAGTGTGTTATCATAGTTCAAATTAGGCAATTGCATCAAGAAAATATCAATTATCAGGTTCAATCGGAAGATTAACCTCCGTGTGACCTCAAACAAGGTTCAAATAGCTCACAACATGGACACACATATAACAAAAAATCACAGAATTAAGCTTAGAAACCAATTCAAGACATATCATAGCCTTAGCACTACCAAGAGCATGAATAATACATTGGAGCACGCACGTGATCTCAACCCCACACATGTGCGCCACCCATAATACATATCTATCACAAATAACTCAGGCAACTAGTACCTCAACCAAGTATAGGTAAGATACTCACCTCAAGAAAGTCAAATCAATACTCTAATAAACCCTTCCCCCGTGAATCAACCTCCTGATGTCTTGAATCTAGCCAAAATAACTTAATAGTATCAGTAGAAGCCATAAGAAAGAAGCCCAAATAATAAAACTAAGATCTTGGGTCAACTATGACAAGTCAACGCCGGGTGTGCATCTCGAAAACCGTCAAAACTTACAAATTTGGAACACACATTCTAATACAAGTCTTAATATATGTGTTTTGTCCATATTTGACCTCAAATCATCAGTTTATACTTTAGAAATTTTTTAAATAAAATTCCAATTCTTCACATAGACTAATCAATAAATCACTAAAATCAAGGTTGGAATCATTAATAAGGAATAAATTCAAGTAAAGAATATTTACCCCAATAAAAATTTGGAAACTCCCCTACAAAATCACCCAAATTTGAGCTCTTTAACTCAAAACGTGATAAAATAATCCAAACTGTCGAAATAGTCTACTAAATAATCTGCCCAGGCATATGCATCGCAATCGCGGGAGCCTCATCGCGATCGAGAATGCCAAAAATACCCACCCAGAAAAAGCCTTTGTGTTGGAGTCCACACCATCACAGACACGATGAAGAACACATCATACATGAATGTGTCCAAACTCCTCCCAGCTCCCAACTGCTTCGCGAACATGGATCCCAACCGCGAACGTGTAGAAGGGAGACTTCCATCCCAATCCAACCTTCCGGGAATGCGAATGTGATCACCTTGACACGATCGCTAAGAAGGAAACCAGACCTCAGCAATCTATACTCTAAAACATGGTGAAACGGTCTGAAACCATTCGAAACACACCCAAGCCCTCCGAGACCCTGTCTAATCACACCAACCAATGCCAATCCCAAAACATAAACCTACTTGAGGCCTCAAATCACACAAAAAAACAACATTAAAACCACGGATTGCACGTCAATTAAAACTTAAGGAACTAATCAAAATTTTAAAATTTAAAACTTACATCGAACAAGCATAAACAATTAAGAATGATCTCAAATTTTGTATGCAAGTTTGAAATGACACAACGCACCTATTCTATTTCCTAGAACCATAATATGAAACCGATACCATGAAAGTCAACCCTCGGTCAAACCTATCAACCTTCCAAACCTTTAACTTTTAAACTCTCGCCAATTCAAGCCAAAACAACCTATAAACCTCCAAATCCAAATCCGAGCATATGACTAACTCCAAACCACCATATGAACCTATTGGATCCATCAAAACACCATTTCAGGGTCGTCTACAGAAAATTTGAACTCCGATAAACCGTTACAACTTAAGCATCCAACCTTAGGATTAAGTGTCTCAATCCAATCCAAAACTCTCCCAAAACCAAACAAACCACCATGGAAAGTCCAATAATCACAAATACATATATGTAAGGCATCAAATAGGGAAACATAGCTGAAATACTCAAAATGATTGGCCGGGTCGTTACATTCTCCCCCTCTTAAATAAATATCCATCCTCGAACAAGTCTAGAGTCATACCTGGAGTCTCAAAAAGTTTAGGATATATGCTACACATCTATTTCTCAATCTCGCAAGTAGCCTCCTCGACCAACTGACCTCTAATGAACTTTCACTGATGTTATATTCTTCGACCTCAACTTTTGAAACAACTAGTCCAAAATGTCCACCGACTCCACATCATAAGTCAAATCCTCATCTAACTGCACTGTGCTCAAAGTCCTAAACATGTGACAGATGCCCAAAATTCTTCTGGAGCATGGAAACATGAAACACTGGATGAATTTCTAATGGATTAGGTGGCAAGGCAAGTGTGTTGGCCACCTCTCCCTCTCTCTCAAGCACCTGAAAAGAATAAATATACATAGGGCTCAACTTTCCCTTCTTTCCGAATCTCATCACACCCTTCATGGGAGAAAATCTTAGCAGAACCTTCTCACCCACCAAAGATGGAACATCAAGAAACCTTCTTGTCAACATAACTCTTACACCCCATAGTTTCGTACGTGCGAGTACGTCGTAAGTCAATTAATGTAACCTCTGAAATGAGATCATATTTGAAAGTAAATAAAGTAAGTTAATCATGTTAACTTGGAGGTTACAAATATTTAAGATCATGGACTACAAGTACCAAGAGGGTTGGAAGGCTTAGAAGCTAAACCAATTTAAGAAAATAAGTTTCCTCGAAAGTCGACAAGTTGGGAATGTTATAACATGTACTTTTGGGGTGAGACTAGGGTGAATAACATGATAAGGAGATTATGTTATGAGTTATGTTAGTTTTATGATAGTCGTGTGTTATGTTTTGAAGTCAAGCGAGTTGTGTGAACGCCCAATTTTTGCCCCGCATGGAAATTATTCCTAAAAATAATCAAAAAATAACTTTTAATGAATTTTAGGAACTTTTCTTTATTTAGTTGCATCTCATGCATGTTTAATATTTTAAAATCATAGAAAAATCATAACAATTGTCACATTTTTTCATTTCATGTAATCTTAGGTTTAATTCGCATTTTTAGAAATTAATTACCTTTTAATTGATAGATTAATATATAAAAATTATAAAAAAATATACATTAGCTTAATCAATTAGTTTATTTAATTAGTTAAAATGTTAATTAAGTCGTTTTGATAAAAGAAATTTAATTACTAGTAAGATAACTATTTTTGAAAGATAAAATCTGCCCTTGTTTCAAATTGACCTAATTTCAAGGCCCAAAATCCCAGGCCCAACCAAATTCCCCACATTACAACCCTAATCCCCTCCTCTATATAATGAACACCTAATCTCCCTAGAGGAGGACCGATCTACACAAAAAACCCTGGAAATGGAAAAACCGGCGCATCTCCTACACCCTTACACCATACGGATTCAAAATTGAAACCTTGTAGCCATTTTCCTTTCCCCACGTTATGACTTGAAAAGAAACAAGCAACAACGATTTTTCTCAAATGAAAACACACACACATATGCAGAAGGAGTTTAAGAGATGAAAACGAAGAAAAAGGAATTGAAGTGAGGAAATGAAACAGTGACGGAAATTTAACATTTTCTATAAGTCACTTTGAAAATCTATTCAAGTTGTCAACTCCAGCACACTTTTGAATTAAAAATCTGTTTAGGTTGTTGATTTCCATTTTGGAATCTCAAGCTCTTTCGAAACCTGAAAGACTCCGACGAGGTCTGGGTTCGAGGTTCCGGCGTACGGTCAGCGATTTCGGTTGAAACATTTTGTTGCTCTCCGTTTTCGCAATTGAAACCTGATCTCATTGTATGCGACTAAAGGTTAGACATTTATCAATAAAAGATCCAGTTTTTTTTTTTACTTTCTCAATAGTATGTTTGCTCTAGTTGCTCTCGCCCATTGTTCTATTTGTTTTTATTTGCTTCTATGTTCCAGTAGTTGTTCCTTGTTTTGATTTGTATATTATATTTGATATGTGGAGGCATATGTTGAATTAATCATGCAACTACCAACTACTTTGTTTAGTTTGATCAAGTCTAAAATTCAATACTGAAGGTTTTGTGTCGTGAATTTGTTTTGAGCCGTAAAGGTTTAGCAATTGGTTCAAATTAGCTGGCATAGAATGATTTGGGTTTGGACTAACGAAGAAAAAGAATTTGAGCAGAATAACTAGTCCATTTACTCCCCAACAATTCGTGTCCATAAACTCTTAAACCTCACGATAATCCGAAATTCAGGAAATTAATTTATGAACATTGTAGTTTTCTTTAGGTATGATTAATAATAAATCATTGTGGCTAGGGGCATGGTTCACGTGGCATAGTTGCGACACGTAAATCTCATTCGGGTGTGCATTTTATGTGATCCGACCGTAAATTCAAACAATACATGTTGTAAATCGCAGGTGCGTTTCACGTGGCGCGATTCACAATGTGTATA
Source organism: Nicotiana undulata (assembly GCA_005239495.1). NCBI lineage: Eukaryota > Viridiplantae > Streptophyta > Magnoliopsida > Solanales > Solanaceae > Nicotiana > Nicotiana undulata. The sequence goes on along the minus strand of ML274446.1, from coordinate 16,225 downwards.
AAACCGTAAATTCAAATTCGGGTGTCCATTTCATGTGACCCGACCATAATTTCGAATAGTAATAAAAATAAATATGTCTCAAATCGCGGGTGCATTTCATGTGGCGCGGTTCGCAAATATTAAAAAATGGTTAAAAAGTAATAATGCACAAAAGGTTTTTAAATCTCGTAATTAATTAGATAATTATGCCAATTATTAATAGTTAAGCGACCGTGCTAGAACCACGGAATTCGGGAGTGCCTAACACCTTCTCCCGGATTAACAAAATTCCTTACCCGGTCTTCTGTGTTCGCAGACCATAAATAAGAGTCAATTTCCTCGATTTGGAATTTAAAATAAATGGTGTCCCGGAACACCGTAAAAAATCCGGGTGGCGACTCTGAAAATAAATAAATAATCCCAAAATTGAATAATGTCACTTTAATTGGAAAAATCTCTTATTACCCTTACCGGAGGAAAAAGGAGGTGTGACAAGTTGTGGAACAAAAGTTGGCAATGGTCATCACAAATTGCATTCACAAATGTGCTAAATATTAGGTCACATGTAGTTGAGCTTTTCTCCCATTATACTTGGAATTACTGGATGATCCACCTATCAAATTGAAGATCCACGAGTCTATTTTCTATGTCACTAAATCATTTGTCAATACGATATTGGAGTAGAGAGATATATGCATTTTTATGAGACTGCATAGACTGTTAGGTGACAAGTAGGTGCATTACCTACTTGCCAAAAGGAGAGGCCTCAATTAAAAGCTCCTAAAGTCGACCAAGAGAGGGACTTTTAAGGGCTCATTAAATCATTTATTTCACCCATCTCTCAGACAAATAAAACCAGATTGAACCCCTTCAAATCCTCCCAAAAAATCCCACACGGACCCTAGGTTATTTCAGGTGTTATGATGTGATTCTAGTGCCGAAAACCCCGGACAACTTGCTAGTTTCTCTTTCCCCTTCTTGTAGATGCGTTGGGGTACTGATTTTGGATTAAGAAGGGCTATGTTTCGTGGTTTCTACTCCTTCCAAGGTAAATTTGTTATTTTCCTTCCATTATCTATGCTTGTACGAGTTGTAACTCGATCGTAAATACTAGACCTAGCGAGTTTCGAGAGAGTGGTATGTTGTTTGTTGTTGCAGCACTGTTGGTTGGTTGTAAACTTATTTTTATGTGGAATTCATGGCTGGGTTATAGTATAAGAGTCTTAACTATGTAATGTTGGTTGTGTTTCTCAATTTGGAATAAAAGATAAATCGAAACGTGTTTTAGTAAACTGAAATATCAGTTTTGAGTTGCTGAACTTATGGGACTGTTTTGTGGGATGTTTTGTGTTGGTGTTGGGTTGTCTCTTTTGCTACTGTTTTTATGGAGCTTTGGAGGAGAAAGGGTGTGGAGAAACACCACATAATGGCAAGGTCGTTGGCTGGTCGCTTGTCATTACATTTTCGGGTTGTTTGACACTACTATGGTTGTCGTTTTGTGTATGAACTGATTAGGGTGTGTGGGCTATTTTGTGGTATTTTGTGATGGATATAAGGTTGGAAAATGATGTATACATGATTTTTTGCAGTTTTCTTGTTTTTGTTGGTGTTATGCTGAATTGGGAGGAAGTAAAAATTATAGGGGAGATGCTGTCCGTTTTATTATAAAATAAGCTTGTCGTTCGTTGTCTGATAGTTTTACCATCCATAACTTGATGATAGTATTCTTATCATTATCGTAGTTTAAGGTGCAACAAGACGAGTTTAACGTGGTTATTGGATAGATTTTGATAAGGTATGTTAAGGCTAAACCCTTTCTTCATTTTGGTATGATCTCGTAACTACATGTGTTTGATAACGAGGCATAAAGAGAAGTTCATACTCTTGAATTTATGTACATTAACTTAGCCTCATAAGTTACATCATTCTCCTTTATCAGGACTTTATATTCAGTTTAATATTGTCTTGTTTCATCCAAAAGAGCAGGGAGTCTATATATATAGAGTATTACAGTATTTTAACCACCATCGAGCTATAATCGATGGGAAGGCCCCTATTGGGAATCCTTTGACAAGATGGTAAGTTATATACCGAGCTTACTGTGGTGGAGCACCTTTGAGTGAGCCCAGAATGGACGAGATATAGAGCGTAGTATAGCCGAGCGCCAATGAGCGAGCCTACTATGGCAGAGCAGTTACACATACCGAGCCTTATGGGGCCAGACAACTATTTTACTTACTATATTGGGATTGATGAGTCAGTAACACCAGATAAGCATATCTTCAAATTATATTTGACTCCGAGGTAATTTCTGTTGCTATATTATCAGTTCAATTTCAGCTTTGAGTTATTCTGTTTCCTTACATACTCGATACATTATTTCGTAATGACGTCCCTTTTGCTGGGGACGCTGCATTTCATGCCTGGAGGACATGATAAATAGATGGATAGACCTTTATTAGTAGACAAAGTCAAACATCAGCTTTGTTGGTAAGCTCCACTTCCTCGGAGTTACCAGGTCTATACCTTGGAGTGCATTTTATATATACAGGTTTGATGGGTAGGTCGAGGCCCTGTCCCAAGCATGATACAAATCATTGATCCCTAAAGGCGTGCATACGAGTCTTGTACATTGTTTTTATCAGTATTGTGGCTTTACCAGCCCGATGTAGATGTTTTATTTGGTATTGCTGGTTGTAGATGCTATTTTCAAATGATTCAAAATATGGCGTCATTGGTCTAAGTTGAGGGTTACCCCTCTAGAGTTCACAGTTACAGAGTGGTACGCTCGCGCCGAGTATGTTACCGGGTGCCGTCCATGCATCTTCAGGTTTGGGGCATGAAAAACTTGGTATTAGAGCAGTTCTATCCTAGGGGAGTCTACAAGCCGTGTATAGTAAAGTCTTGTTTATGGGGGTGTTGTGCACCACACTTATAAGTAGGAGGCTATAGGGCATTTATGATGTTCACTCTTTCTTCTTACTCTAGATCGTGTGGTAGAACTCACTTGTATGATTAAAACTCCTAACTTTTATTTTATTCATAATACAACGATACCTACATCTAGAAAGACAGTTGGTAAAAGATTGAATATGGTTGTAGAAGAGTTGAGTCAGAAGAACTCGATTTTGCATCATGCTTACGGTGAGTAAATGTGAGGTCTTCAGTAGATCATGTGTGTAGTAAGATGTGTAAGCTTCTTGATAAGGAACCCTAAGGCATGAAAATCAATCCACCTATATGGTGAAAAGCAATAAGCGAATCAGAAGGTAGACACAACTTTCAAAAAGTAAAAGAAGCAAGGTGAAGAAGGGTATAAGGTACCCATTTAGTGAAGATTATCAATATTTACAATTCATGTAGAGAAATATAAGCATTCTTAGTTACTTTCCACAGTATAGGGATGTACACAATTGGCTACACCTATCTCAATTATTCCATATGGGAGCTAACATTTATTGTTTAAGAGAAAGATGGGACATCAGGATCCAGTTGGGTTCAGAGTAACCCAAGATGGTGGATGGACTATTGTCATTAGCTAAAAAATTTGAAGGATAGTGCAAACGTGGTAATAGATCTCCTTGTGAGACATCCAGATGGTGCACTCTAGAATAGAACAGTCAAATATGAATACTAGAATGTTCAGAAATTTCAAAAGACAGGCAGTGGAATCCTAGAAGAGATAAATATTTACCTTAGTATGGCTCCCTTTCCTAGTCAAGAGAGAATGTTAGGCGAGTTGAAGAGCCAATAGATGGAGCAAGGGGAGCTAAAAGTGAAAGAATGTTTTGTTGAAATTTTTAGAATAAGGTAATAGACAGAGATATTAGTAGGAGAAAAAGAAGAGAGTAAATGAAGTATTATGAGTAAGATGTGATAAATTGGTGATAACGGTAATTCAGAATATGACAGGATGACAGAGCCTATAGTCAAGTGAAGGAAAAGACAATAGGTGAAAGACCATAATGTCATATCCTTATTTTGAGAAATGATTTGGTGATTCCAACATGACTACTAGAAGGCTAAGTTAGACCTCCGGAGTAAGAGAAATTTTTATGGGCTAGTAAACAAGAAGAAAAAAATCAAACATGATTTAGGGACTGAAGGATTTATAACAGTCGACATTGTGAGAATTTCAGAGACCACGTTCCGTCAATAGTAGAATGGACAACAGAAGAGTAACCTTTAAAGGTCATTCAGGAATATTCTTCCCTAAAGCAAGCACTATGAGCAAAGTTAATCTCAAGGGACTAAGTGTTCTAGTTACACTAGGTGTCACCCTCGTGCATAGGAAATTAAGCTATCCGGGGAACAGAAGGGTTACCACAAAGCGAGTCAGTGAATATGAGAAAAGACGTCGAAGATGAAGAGGGAAAATATTTATAAGTAAATCTTCATAGCGTTATATGTTAGAACTCCCCTAAATGGGGGAAGATGGTGTGATAACGTATTAAGTCGGAGTTAAGTGGTTCTGGTAACTATGAAATAGTAAAGGAAGAATGCGGTAAAATTGCGAAAGGAATGATATTGCATTTATTATGATCCTACAGATATGCTACTACTCTAGAACATTATGTAAGCAAGACTCCGGGTAGAGGCAGTAAGGGTTCTCACACAAGATGTTATTGATAAATAAGTGCCAATGAACATTTGATACACTAGAAGCCAGTGCAAAAGTTAAGTTAAGACAACAAACATGACACAAGAGAGGTTATGCAGAATATAAACATGAGCATGGACTGATGAGTAGTTAGTAGTTGATTCAGAAAAAGCTTAATTATGGCTAGATAAGAGGTATCCGATAAATCAGTAGATCATGCAAGATAAACTTAGTAAAACCCAACATAAGAAATTCAGTCTCGTAGATACGACATTGTTGTCACGACCCAAAATCCATAAGGTCGTGATGGCGCCGGATACCACTTTCAGGCAAGCCAATCATTAAATGGTTAAGTTAAATTTCCCGTTTTAGCATTTTTGAAATCATTACCTTTCACTTTGTTACATAATAACTGAATAAAATCCGCTAAGTAAACACGATAGTTTAATATTCTATTTTAATAAAATACATCCCAAACACATCCCAGAACCTGGTGTCACAAGTGCATGAGCAAATTTCTAAGAATTAAACAGATACTACAATGCTTGTCCGAAATACAATTGGACAAGAAATTTAAAAGAAAAGTAAATACATCTGAGGGATACCCTGTCAGCTGCGGATCGCTTCCGGATGATGCAGCTCGCCTAAGTCTCCAAGCCAGCCACATCGCTGTGAAAGTACCTGTGCAATAAAAATGCACAGCAAGTGTAGCATGAGTATAAAAATAACGTGTACTCAGTAAGTATCCCGCCTAACCTCAGAGAGGTAGTGACGAGAGGTCGAATTAGACACTTGCTAGAAGTCAATTAGTATAACCAAGTGAGACACTAAGCGGGAATATCATAGGCAATTTAATAAAATCAAGGATAAGTAATATCAACTTCTTTCACATTTAACACGTTAAATCTTCTTCATTTCAGTTGGCAATTTAAAAATTCATAGGCCAATAAGCAGGTAATAATTACAGAAAATACGCAACAATTATCATGCGCAAGAAATGCCGAGGGTCGAACGGCGCGGACAAACAATAATAAAATGTGCACTGTCGAAGGGTCGAACGGCTCGAACCATAGATGCATCTATTTTCACCCGCTCGCGAATCGATCATGCAACGCGGTCATATATAAATAATAGGGTTATCCTGCTCGTGAATCATACATGCGACTCAGGAACCCATAAATACACATATTCACATAATAGGTTCACATTTTTATCAAGAAAGCAGTTACTCAAGAAAGTGGTAAAATTCTATTTCTGAATGATTAAGAAAATTAAACACTAACCTTCTTAGGTAATCAATTACTAATTCGATAGCATTAACAATCTAATATTATTGGCAAGATCACAAGTACAACACGTAAGGCATGCTAGTGGGTCCTAGACTACCCGCACACAAGCATAATAGTAGCTACGCACGGACTCCCGTCACCTCGTACGTACGTAGACCCGGCAAATAGTAGCACATAATTAATTGGTTCACCTATGGGGAAAATTACACCTCAGAAAGTTAGAAAGGAGACTTACCTCGCTTTGAAATTCCATAACCGGCTTCCAAGCCCTTCCGACGACTCCAATTGATGCGCAATGCCCCAAAACTATTCAAAGAACGAGAAAACCAATAAAAATTCACTCTAATACTTGTAACAATTCAAATTATGTAAGTTCCAAATTTCGATCGAAAAGTTGACCAAAATGCCCTCGGGCCCACGTGCCCGGATTTCGAAATTTCTCGAAGATAAATTCTACCCATAGCTTTACTAACTCAAATATACAATTTTCTCTAATTTTCATGCTCAAATTCATTGTAAAAGTCCAAAATTTAAAATTTAGGTGTTCCCTAAAAATCCCAAATTTATACTAATTTTCCATGTCTAAATCCATGTAAGATCACATATTTAACTCAAAAATAGGAAGAATTCACTTGCCTAGTGTTGCTTGGTGAAAATCCCTCCTTGAGCTCTCCAAAATCGTCCAAGCCAAATGAAAGAAATGGAAGAAATGAGCCTTCATCGAGTTGTACCTTGCGCTGTGCAGGTTGTACATCTTATTACAATTTTCCCCTGCTGTACACCTTATGTTAAAACGCCCATAACGCCTGGTAGAAATATCCAAATGAAAAACAGTTTGCCGATTTAAAAACTAGACTCAGCTATCTTTGATTTAATAGGTTGTACACCATATAATTCTTTATATATTCCGAGATATGAGCTTCAAAAGTCAGCTCCATGCATCACTAAATTATGTCAAAACTGTTTCACCAACCATCTTCAATCGATCATAACTTTCTGATCAAATGTTCAAATCATGAATGGTTTAACTTTCGGGAAACTAGAATACAAGGGCTACAACTTTTATGTTTTTCAAATTTTCATATTCCTTATAGATTATGATATATATGCCTCCAATATTAGCTCTATGATGCACCAGTTTCTGTCCAAAAGTGCAGCAGAAATTTCTGCAGTTTTTTTTTTGTCTGAAATTCATTTCGTTAACCTTCCGAAATCCATCTGAGACCCTTGGGACCTTAACCAATTACACCAACATGTCCCAAAAAATGATACGAACTCGCTCGAGGCCTCAAATCACATCAAACAACGTCGAAATCATGAATCGCACTCCAATTCAAGCTTAATGAACTTTAGAACTTGAAACTTCCACATTCGATGCCGAAACCTATCAAATCACGTCCGATTGACCTCAACTTTTGCACACAAGTCACATTCGACATTACGGACCTATTCCAACTTCCAGAATTGGAATCCGACCCCGATATCAAAAAGTCAAATTCTCGGTCAAACTTCTCAAAAACCTTCAAATTTCTATCTTTAGCCAAATGACTTAAAAATGACCTACGGACCTCCGAATTCACTTCCGATCGCGCTCCCAACTTTAGAATCACCATGAAGAGCTATTCCCAGACTCGGAATCCCTAACGGACATCAATAACACCGAAATGCACTTCAACCCAGACTTATAAAATTCCTTCTAAAATGCTAACCTCCACAATATACGCTGAAACGCTCCCGGGTTATCCAAAACCTGATCCGGACATACGCCCCAGTCCGAAATCATCATACGAACCTGCTGGAACCTTAAGATCCTGATTCCGATGTCGTTACTCCAAATTCCAGTCTTAGTCGATTCTTCCAACTTAAGGCTTCTGAAATGAGAATTTGCTTTCCAATTTGACTTCGAACTTACCGAAATTCAACTCCGACCACGCCTACGAGTCATAATACCTGAAATGAAGCTCCTCATGACCTCAAGCTGCTGAAAGACGTGCTAGAGCTCAAAATGACCGGTCGGGTCGTTACATTCTCTCCCACTTAAACATACGTTCATCCTCGAACGTGCCAAGAACTGCTCTTGAGTTATCTAAAATCGCTGTTTAACACCTCGTGCACCTGCCCGTTCTACGGAAACCTAGTTGAGCACATTTCCTTGATCAAGTCTGAAGATATCCTCTTTTATCCATACAATAAGCTCAGAACCCAGTTCCAACACCTGAAATTCTTTGCCAGGCCTGTTTCCAATATATAAACACCATATCAACTACTACACCTGGTACCAAAACACGACTGCGTACCTTTGCTGAGTTAGTACCATGAATCGCATAATTCACCATCTAACCACAATGACGTTCCCTGAACCTTAATAGCCAAAATTCCACGAATATGATGCTCCCAATGCATCTGCTGATATACATATACATCCTGCTATAATGCTTACGATACCACCACAACGGAAGAGATGTGTAGAAATTTCTAACCAATTGCAGAGTTAACCAAACATTGATTCTCTCCTTTTTCGACTAAAATCATCACCTCATTACTACCCAAAATACTGGTATTTGTCCTGTAATATACTTCACATAATCTTATCGCCCCGATCCCTGATCCATAAATCTCGTCTCACCCAGTATGAATCGCTCAGTCAACAAATCACCCCTAGACATGACCATCAGTCTCACACGATGCCACAATGCGCCAATAGGCCACAACTCGAACATGATACATAAGGAAATGACTCAGAAAGGGACTACTCGACTCACGTAACTAATATGAATTTTCCTTAGAAAATAGGAAGTAAAACAGAAGAAAAATAATTATAGGGAACCATACTCAACATCACACTGTTGCGGCGTGCAACCCGATCCAAATAACATACGCGTGGCGGCGTGCCGCCCGATCCCATCATAAAATTCACACAAGGAGATATACACGGAGCTGAATTGCTCACTATTACAAATTACTACGCGGAAACTCAACACACAGGAATTTATCAAGCCGTTTCATCACTCACACGACACAATCATAATATCACATGAATTTGAGCAAGACGGAACAACATCTGATATTCCAACACCCCTTCTTGAGGAGCGCTATACTGAAATGAACACATCTGACTCGCATGAAGCCCACAATCTTGTAAATCCATTCACACACTTCAAGTCGATTCTGCTCGCACTGAACTAGGCTGATAGCCTTACATGGGTCCATAATAACCCACTTCTCCTCATAACACGCAAGAACCACCATCATAGCCGGGACAACACCCCATAATCCACAACAAAGATGAACCGGGCGCCTTATAGGCATACATTCTCAAATAAGCAATATTACACTTCCTTATACTCAATCTAAATCTTCAATCCAATAAGTGAATACATATCACACTCATACGATCTTCCCGTGGTCATTCTCCCACGTCCTTCCACACAGGGTAAAAGGTCTGCACATCCATACCGACGACCATACTGACGCTGAAAAACAAATCAAGAACCCATAACCAGGATGCAAAGCCTCTTTCATCAAACACCAATCTCACGTGACACTGAAGACAACACCAACTTACTCTAAACATTCAAATCCTGTTTTCTCGCTCATCCGAGCTCATGGCATCCTTGTTAACACCGAACCGCAATCTCGATCCTTACTTCTTGTTACATACCGTTTACTACACCTAACATGCCAATATAGGATTGCGCAAGAATTCCATCATAACTCCTGAACCACTAATAAGGGGAACACTTCATCATATAGAAACCTTTTACTTACCTCAATTCAAGAAAACCATAACAATACACAAGTGAATTCTCACAATCACCCAACATGCAAATCCTTAAGTAGTGGTATATACCACCATAAACCTTCCGGGATCCGCCTACACCTGACAGGCCATAGTACTTGAATGCTTCCAAATAAAGTCCATTACGGCGGCCGACAAGCCTTGCACGCACCGGCACAAACCTCATGCATAACTTAATCACATTGAAGGAACTGATCACTTCCGTACATGTGTCATTTCAACCAAGGCTAACCAGTCTATCTTCTTTTAATCATCCTTAATTGCCTCAGAAATAATAGTAACCCCATTCAACTCATAGCAAACTCAATCCTCACTCATCCCGAGTGGCCTTGATTGACGAGACCATGCTGTCTAAATACCGCAAATCGTCTCATACCTTCCTGATAATCTTTCTACAATCCGGAGTTTATTTCTTTCACTCCTCCAATACTCTTCTGCACACTGAAAATAACATAGAACACTCCAACCATTTTCCCTTTCTCAGAAATTACACCGCAGAAGCTCGATTTTTAATCATACTGCTGCCTGAAACCCTTAAACACCGCATTCTTAACTTCGAATTCATTATGACCACTATTGAGAGTTACCCACTCTGACTGGCCCCGAATACAATCAACTCCAAGGCTGTTCTAGCACATGAACGCCTTATCAATGAAGTACGTGACTGAGTCACTACCCTTACAACTCGCCTATACATTAAGCATAAATTCTTAATCTTCCAAAGCCTAACCCGTGTCTAATAAGGCCAAACTTTTGCACACATTTATCAAATCCCATGCACAATTATCATTTTACTCCTTTCCCCTTAGCTATAATAACTCGCCAATATGCCGATAATCCGCGACCCCATGAGAATATAATCCTACAACCCAATCACAGGCGGTGGAACTCTCCCACTTAGCCTGAAGATACTTCTTGCACCACTCTGGACCCCACCGAAATTCTTTCTTCTTTGCTGACATGATCTTGCCCAACCAATCCGTCAAATCCTCCTAAATTCTTCTATTAGCACTCCCTGAATACTCAAATCCTCTAGCATCATTCACATATTCGGCCTCCTATCGAATAGCCACTAAAACTCCTCGCAGAAACTTGCCAACCGCACGACCGCTAACCTGCTCACAGGAGTTAACCCAGCTGTGGAAATTACATCTAACACCTTCCAAAGATGTTGTACTGCACACTCTCTACAAGATCAATACCCCATCCTAAGCATGTAACTTTACCAGTCCGTTCGCTCCTCATGGACATCTACTAAATGCGCTACAATATCTTCTAATTCACCACTATGCTGCCGCTCTCCCACTTTGGTCATACTCCCCCTCTACGCGACTTCTCGACTTCCGCTTCTTACACCTGGCCTCCTAGAAATTGAATCACTACCTAGCACTTCTCACATATCTTCCTTCATCGTATGCTGCCCAGTTGTTGCATCAATTCAATATCATTCTCTTTAGCACTTAAACCAGCAGATCGCCACAACCTTAGGCCTTCCCGAAGATCATCTTTCTCGATCCAAATTAATTAGAAATAATTATTCAATATTGAACCACCGCACACCATGATCTCTGACAACCGCTTCTTCAATACTTCTTTCACAATACTCTGACCCCATGCAACCGAAGAAACTATAGCACCGGGGAACTTAACACATTCTATTCTATCAAAGATGACGATATCACATCACAGGTGAATACTCCACCTCACTTGAAAACACCAAGTCTTACTACTTTGTCACCCAAACGTGAATATTCATAGTCCAATCGCCCTTCCTCCGCCGGAACTAAAATACTGAAATCTCGAAATCACGCCCTGAGAAGACCCCCTTTTCAAGTCATTCACTGCCCCGACATATGGGCAAGCTTCCCATCACTACGCCGATACCGTGCGGTGACAATCATAACGACCTGAGCATAGCCTCAAAGTTCTCAGAAACACAACTACTGAGTTGAACAACATAATATCCTTCCGCAGAGCAACGACAATAGCCTCAATAACCATCGCAGGGAGAAACATCCCGCACCCCATCTGAGGTACCATTACAATTCCTCAATTCTCGATTCATAACAAGCACTTCACGACGCATAAGATTGAGTAAGAAGAAATGTAGGCATAAGCCTCAAAGGAATCAAATCGCACGATGAGGAATCAAGAAGGGAAGTACTCCTACAGCCCTGTAGCTTCTCGAAGATAAGTACAGACGTCTCCATACCGATCCGCAAGACTCTATTAGACTTGCTCATGACTCGTGAAACCTAACGGAACCTAGTGCTCTGATACCAAGTTGTCACGACCCAAAATCCATAAGGTTGTGATGGCGTCGGATACCACTGTCAGGAAAGCCAATCATTAAATGGTTAAGTTAAATTTCCTGTTTTAGCATTTTTGAAATCATTACCTTTCACTTTATTACATAATAACTGAATAAAACCAGCTAAGTAAATACGATAGTTTGATATTCTATTTTAATAAAATACATCCCAAACACATCCTAGAAGTCAATTTAGTATAACCAAGTGAGACACTAAGCGGGAATATCATAGGCAATTTAATAAAATCAGGGATAAGTAATATCAACTTCTTTCACATTTAACACTTTAAATCTTCGTCATTTCAGTTGGAAATTTAAAACTTCATAGGCCAATAAGCAGGTAATAATTAGAGAAAATACACAACAATTATCATCTGCAAGAAATGCCGAGGGTCGAACGGCGCGGACCAACAATAATAAAATGTGCACTATCGAAGGGTCGAACAGCTCGAACCATTGATGCATCTATTTTCACCCGCTCGCGAATTGATCATGCAACGCGGTCATATATAAATAATAGGGATATCCTGCTCGCGAATCATACATGTGACTCAGGAACCCATAGATACACATATTCACACAATAACTTCACATTTTTATCAAGAAAGCAGTTACTCAAGAAAGTGGTAAAATTCTCTTTCTAAATGATTAAGAAAAGTAAACTCTAACCTTAGGTAATCAATTACTAATTCGATAGCATTAACAGTCTAATATTATTGGCAATATCACAAGTACAACATGTAAGGCATGCTAGTGGGTCCTAGACTACCCGGACACAAGCATAATAGTAGCTACGCACGGACTCCCGTCACCTCGTACGTACGTATCCCCCGTAAATAATAACACATAATTAATTGGTTCACCTATGGGGACAATTCCTCCTCACAAAGTTAGAAAGGAGACTTACCTCGCTCCGAAATTTTATAACCGGCTTCCAAGCCCTTCCGACGACTCCGTTTGATGCACAATGCCCCAAAACTATTCAAATAACGGGCAAACCAATAAAAATTCACTACTTGTAACAATTCAGATTATATAAGTTCCTAACTCCGATCGAAAAGTTGACCAAAATGCCCTCGGGCCCACGTGCCGGGATTCTGAAATTTCTCGAAGATAATTTCTACCCATAGCTTTACTAACTCAAATATAGAATTTTCTGTAATTTTTATGCTCAAATTCATGGTAAAAGTCCAAAATTTCAAATTCTAGGTCTTCCCCAAAAATCCCAAATTTATACTAATTTTCCATGTCTATATCCATGTAAGATCACATATTTAACTCAAAAAATAGGAAGAAATCACTTACCTAGTGTTGGTTGGTGAAAATACCTCCTTGATCTCTCCAAAATCGTCCAAGCCAAATGAAAGAAATGAAATAAATGGGCCTTCATCGAGTTGTACCTTGCGCTGTGCAGGTTGTACATCTTATTACAATTTTCCCCTGCTGTACACCTTATGTTAAAACGCCCATAACGCCTTGTAGAAATATCCAAATGAAAAACAATTTGAATATTTAAATACTGGACTCGACGATATTTTATTTAATAGGTTTTTCACTATATAACTCTTTATATATTCCGAGATATGAGCATCCAAAGTCGGCTCCATGCATCAGTAAATTCTGTCAAAACTGCTTCACTAGTCATCTTTAACCGATCATAACAATCTGATAAAATGTCCAACTCTTGAATGGTTTAACATTGTGGAAATTATAATGCAAGGGCTACAACTTTATGTTTTACAAATATTCAGATTCCTTATAGATATTGACATATATGCCTCCAAATCCAGCTCTATGATGCGCCAGTTGCTGTCCAAAAGTGCAGCAGAAATTTCTGCAGTTTGTTTTTCGGAAAAGGGTCATATATAACCCTCTACCATCTAAAATAAGCTATATGTGACCCCCGTTATACTATCTAACCATAAATGACCCTACCGTTTGTCCCCTGATTTTATAATGGCCCTCAGACATTAACTTACCCATTTTAATTTAAAATTTCCACTTGGAAACAACTGATTGGTCTAATTAAACCCACCCATTATCTTTTATTTAGCCCAAACCCGTTTTGCTTTACCCGACCCACCCAAGTTTAACCACTAAAACAATCCCCAAAACAAAACATCTGCCTCCTAAGAGCAAATGTTCTCTTCTTCAGCGTAGAAAGACCTAGGGTTCTTCAAGGTTCTTCACTGGTTTCTTCAGCGTAGAGAAAAAGAGGGCTACTCCAATTTCTTTCTTTATTAGTTATTTGTTCCAAAACCAAGCTGTAGATTTGTCCAAAAAGGTGGTTTGGCATGTCAGAAAGTAGTTCTTCATCCAAACGGAGGTGCCATTGTGGGGAATTTGCTAACCACTTCACTTCGACTACTCTTTTTAACCCTGGACGGAGATTCTACAAGTGTCCAAAACCACAAGTAAGTGATTATTATTAAATTTTTTCATGTTTGGAATTTTTTTTAGTTTGATCAATTGATTCCCTTTGATTTGTTTGAATTGTATTTTGATTTTATAGAATGCTTCATGTGGTTATTGGGAATGGTCAGATGATCCTATTCCCGATAGAGCGCTTGTTGTAATCAATAATTTAAGGTCTCAGTTGGATGCGGAAAATTTCAAAATCAGTACTTTGAAGTCGTCGTTGGAAAATGTTAACATTGAAAGGGATAAGTTGAAGGAGAAATTGATGGCTGTGAAGGCAAGAAACCATGTTCAAGTGACCAATTTAGAAGACAAAATCTTCAATATGAAGATTTTCATTACTATTTTATGTACCCTTTTTGTGGGAATTGTAGCCGCTAGGGTGATGATTTGAATTTAGTTGCTTAGTGTATTGTTGGAATTTTGTTGGAATTATGTAGGCTCATATATAAGATGAGTTCACTTTTGTTTAGACATTTTCAAGTCATGTAACATTGATGTTTTAAGGTGATGTTTAAGTTCCAATGTTAATTGATTACTTTTGTTGGTTTTTATGGTTTTAAGATGAGTTCACTGTTGCTAACAAAGCATTACTGAGATCGCTTAACAAATGTTATAACTGATGCCATCCTTTTATAACAAATGTGCTCTTTTTCTGAGTCTGAGGAGCAGCAACAAATGTGCTCTTTTTCTGAGTCTGAGGAGCAGCAACAAATGTGCTCTTTTTCTGAGTCTGAGGAGCAACTTTGAACATGCAGCTTTTAACAAGTCCATTTCAGTTGTTCTGATTAATTAAAATCTCATTTCTAGCCAATAATCTGTTAGGGGTAGATTAGCATAGGGTAAAATCTTGACCATGTAATCTTTCCATAAGACTAAATTGAATTTTTTGGTACGATCAGTTAAAGGAAAGCAGAAAAAATGCGTGGACGTTTTGACCTCAGAGTGATAAAGAGGTTTCTAAGAAAAGAACATTATGTTATAAACAATGCAGATTTCTATCAACCAAAACTGTCCAGATTTTTGAGAACCAAAACTGTCCAGATTTTTTTGAACCAAAACGTCCAAATTTTTGAGAACCAAAACAATGCAGATTTATATCAACCAAACAGTGCAAATTTCTATCAACCAAAAACAGTGCAGATTTCTATCAACCAAAACTGTCCAGATTTTTGAGAACCAAAACTGTCCAGATTTTTGAGAACCAAAACTGTCCAGATTTTTGAGAACCAAAACAGTGCAGATTTATATCAACCAAAACAGTGCAGATTTATATCAACCAAAAATAGTGCAGATTTCTATCAACCAAAACTGTCCAGATTTATATCAACCAAAACATTGCAGATTTCTATCAACCAAAAACAGTGCAGGTTTCTATCAACCAAAACTGTCCAGATTTTTGAGAACCAAAACTGTCCAGATTTTTGAGAACCAAAACAGTGCAGATTTATATCAACCAAAAATAGTGCAGTAATTACACAAAATACACAAAGATATACTGTCTCACATGGCAGTTTTATCACTCAACAAACTACACCAAAAACACCATATTACAGTAGACTTCATTTGCCGTGCCTTCTAGGCTTCAACTTATCCACTTTGTTTCTGCTTTGCATCTCAAGTTGACTTCCAGTTACATCACTTTTCCCCTTCCATTTGAGGCCTGGTGGTTTGAAAGGAAGTGATGATGGAAGACTAACACCATTTGCATCGCCAGTGAATTAAATTACCCTAACACTTGAAGCTTGAGGTGGTTTTTGCCTTTTTAGAAGTCTTGTTTTTTATTCCGAGACAGTTGTTGGCCTTGTAGCCACATCTGGATCAAGTTC
>ML274443.1:0-14136 GCA_005239495.1 Nicotiana undulata | reverse complement strand
GAACTTATTGTGTGAATATGTGTATCTATGGGTTCCTGAGTCGCATGTATGATTCGCGAGCAGAATAACCCTATTATTTATATATGACCGCGTCGCATGATCAATTCTCGAGCGGGGGAAAATTGATGCATCTATGGTTCGAGCCGTTCGACCCTTCAGCAGTGCACATTTTATTATTGTTGGTCCGTGCCATTCGACCCTCGGCATTTTTTGTGCATGATAATTGCTGCGTAATTTTTGTAATTATTACCTGCTTATTGGCCTATGATGTTTTAAATTTCCAACTGAAATGACGAAGATTTAAAGTGTTAAATGTGAAAGAAGTTTATATTACTTATCCCTGATTTTATTAAATTGCCTATGATATTCCCGCTTAGTGTCTCACTTGATTATACTAAATTGACTTCTAGCAAGTGTCTAATTCGATCTCTCATCACTACCTCTCTGAGGTTAGGTGGGATACTTACTAAGTACACATTATTTTCGTACTCATGCTACACTTGATGTGCATTTTTATTGCACAGGTACTTTCACAGCGATGTGGCTGGCTTGGAGACTTAGGCGAGCTGCATCATCCGCAGTCTCCCTCAGATGTATTTATTTTTATTTTAAAATCCTTGTCCAATTGTAATTCGGACAAGCATTGTAGTATCTATTTAATTCTTATAAATTTGTTCATGCACTTGTGACACCGGGTTCTGGGATGTGTTTGGGATGTATTCTATTAAAATAGAATATTAAACTATCGTATTTACTTAGCACATTTTATTCAGTTAGTATGTAATAAAGTGAAAGGTAATGATTTCAAAAATGCTAAAACAGGAAATTTAACTTAACCATTTAATGATTGGTTTGCCTGATAGTGGTGTCCGGCTCCATCACGACCTTATAAATTTTGGGTCGTGACAAAGAGAAAAATCAAATAGTTATAAAATCAAAAATATTTACAAAACAAAAAAACTTTAAAGATAAAAGTAAAAGTCTAATCGGAAAAATAGCTAATTTCTAAGTCCCCGACAACGGCGCCAAAACTTATAACTTCCCAACACACACACAAGTATACGTGGTCGACAAGTAATATAGGGTTGTAAGTCCAGATATCGTACCCATAGGAACTTGTGATTAACTATCAACTAAATTAAACCCAAACAATTAATCTATTCAAGCCAATCCTAAATTTTGAATAATTAACTTAAACTAATCTAGAGTAACAAACTAAGAAATTAAAGGAACGAATTGGTGAACTTAGACACGAATTAATGGGAGTCGATATTCTAGATTTATGGGTTAGATAACAACCCCGTTGAGTTTTTCATTTAAATTATCTAATTAATTTATCTAGTTTGTTGATTGACAGGGTTAATATTACTCATAGCCTTCTCCCGAAGTACTACTCGTCTATTCAATCTAACCTAACGTTTATATTACTATGGAATTAGAATTAACAAGAACACATTAATAATTCCTGTAAAGTAACCAAGCAAGGCGATTAGGTATATCCCTATCCTAACCGCGAATCTGTTCCCGATGCTCGAGTTCAAGATCTTGCTCTATTCAATCCTATTTGCAATTTAAAATTCCATCTCCGAGTTCAATCCTAGATTTATAGATAGTATTCAATTGGTGGTCAAGAAATCAAATAATTAAGCGCAAGATTGAATAAATAGATAAAATAATAAGAACAATTTAACTTCAAACTACAACGTTCATGTAGCACCCAAAACTCTAGAACTAAGAAACTATGAAATTAAAGGGAGAGATGAGAAGAAAAACTAGTTAGAAGCCTCCTCCAAGCGTGGTGTGTGTTCCCTCACGTGAATTCTCCTTCAAAGTATCTTATATACCCTCCAAATTAGGTTCAGAACTTCTTTTATATGAGTTGGGACTGTGTAGGGCCGAAATAACCTTGTCCCGCCGAAATAGGAAAAGTCCCGTCACCCAGCGTCTAGGGCAGCGCCTTGCGCTGGCCCTGGCGCCGAGTCCAGTAATGTTTTCATGTTCCCTCTTTCAATTCTTGCGTTGCCAGGTTTTCTTTACTTGTTTTATTTCAATTGCAATTCTTTGTCTCTCACTTGGGGGGACAAAACCCAAAGGGTGTCCCCCTTTTTTATATTCTTTTAATTTTCTTTCTTTTTCTTCCGCGTTTTATCCATTTTTTCTCCACATCTTTTTATCTTCACACCGTTTTGTTCCTACACACTTAAAATACAATATTAAGATAAAGTAATATAATTAATACGCAAGAGATGGTTAAAAGTACTAGAATGTGAGGCTATAATAGATAAATATATGCATTTTTGGCCGAATATCATAAGGCTTGGTGGTTAGGATTCACTGTAAGGGCCAAACAGTTCTATGAACCATGCTCACATAGTCCACTCAAGCCATGATACAAGTTTTTATGCGCATTCAATCATGTACTTTACACACTGAGAAATGAAAGAAAGTATCGCCAAATCTCGTAATCAGAAAGTAAGGCTTCGATTTTATGCTAAGACATTAGAAACATTGCATGAATAGAAATTATGGAAAGATGCTACGATATTGCCAGAAAGGGAAAATTTATATATATATATCAGAGTATATTTACGAAGGCCCAATAAAAAATGCCTCAAAATGAACAAAAAAAATATATATGTACATGAGACAAAAACTAAAAAAGTACTAAGGCGCCTCGCCTAGTCTTCATCGGGCCAGAGCCGTCGAAGCCTTCGGATCCCTCGGAACCCTCAGAGCCTTCGGAACCATTAGGCTCGTAAATCATCTTTGCCTCGGCCTTGGACTTTTTGTCTTCCTCGATCTCAGCCGACAGGTCGAAACCTCGGGCGTGGATTTCTTCAAGGGTCTCTCTTCGGGATAGCCGCTTCAAATATTTTGCCTTTGCCTTCAGGCGGAACTCGGCTTCCCTCACATCGGCCTTGTATTAGTCCACCATTTCTTTGGAATCGGAGAAGGTTGTATCCAACTTGGACTTCACTACCTCGTATTCTCTACCGAGGGCATCCTGCTCCATGACAGCCGAGCTCAGCTGCTCGAAGATCGTCATTCAACTGAGACCATTTGTCAACTTTGTCCTTCGCCACCCTGAGTTGGTTCTCCACCGATTCCAGGTCCACCTTAGCGGTTTCCTTCTCCGTAGCCAGCAGGTCCATTTTGCTTTTACACCCGTCGTCTATGCTTTGGACCTCGTTCATCTCGGCTCGGAGTTGATCAATTAGATAGATCTTCTGTTGAACTTGCGAGGTTGTGTTGTTAGCCACCATGACTAGCTCCTCATTTTTAACTTCAAAGACCTTTACCTTTTCGACCAGGTCATCATATTCCCGCTTTAGGGTCGAAGCTTCCTTTTGAGCCCTATCCAGCTCGGTCTGAAGATCCTTAACGAACCCGTCCTCTTGCTCACTAAGAAGCCTAAACATGACCTTCTTCCAAACCTGCTCCATGAGCTCGAACACGAGCTGGTTGATTTCAAAGAGGTAAGTGAGGAAGATCTCGTGGTGAAGCACAGAGGCCTACAAAGCAATAAAAACAGTACGAAGTATTAAAACCTAAGTGGAATTCACGAGGGAGTGTTGATGTCTTACCCGTTCAACGTATGTTGCTCCTCGTTGAAGAGACTCGACTCGCCCACCTTATTCATCTTTGCCTGGTCTTCCTGGGTCACCAGACATCAGAGGTAGCTGGCTATGCCCACTGGAACAGATAGAACCCGAGCATCCTCCGGGACCGTAAGAATGATTGTTCTCTTACGATTGGGGTCCACACTTGGAGCAGGAAACTGCTTCACTAGTTTTAGGCTCGAACTCGGCCCGCCAGCTTCCAAATACGCGTCCTTTTTCAGAATCTCTAGGTCGCCCAGCCCGAAAATATCTTCCAAAGTGGGCATGTCCACACCATCGAAGAAGGAGTGGAGAGGGCCGTCTGCGTCGTGAGCTCCTTCACTTGAATTTTCCTTTCCTGCTTGGGCCTCTTCAATCATGGACTCGGTGTAGGAGGGTGTATAGATGATGTCTATCACACCGGGACCCTCCTTCAGAACAGAAGCAATTTCTCAGGAGGTCTCAGCCCCTGTCTTCATTTCGGCCTCTCGAGTTGGAAGGAGATCGACCTCATGGCTCTTTTCCTCAGTTGTCGCCTACTCCCAGGAAAGGGTCGATCCGTGAGCGACAAAGATGTCATCTTCTTCAGACTTATCCCTGAGCCGAAAAAACAAGTTAGAATCCAGCACCTGGGAGTTGTTGTTCTTCATGGGATTATGAGCCCGGGAAGCCGCCCTCTTTTTTCTATTCACCTTAGGACCCAGGGGGCCCGAAGACTTTCCTTTCCTCTTCTTCTTCTCCTCCACGAAAGCCCTAGGCTGACATGTAACAGAGGAATCAACGGGTAAGAACGCGACCTCGTCCCCTTTTAGCGGCCTAATTTCAGTAGTCTTAGGAAAACCCACGAAGGAAAGAGAAAAGGTCAGCATTACGTGAGTTTGGGGTGTAATAATAACTATTCAGAGAAGAACCTTACCATGACAACGGGCCTCCCATATGCCCTTAGAAAGATTGCACCACGAGCGCTCGAAGTATGGCATCTGCTAGCAGATACCTTCGATCCATTCCTTAAGCCGAGGGACTGCATTGGGAACCTGATAAACAACTGCACAACCACAAATACTGATTTTGAGAAAGGAAACAAAGGAGACTTGACACTTAAGGAAAGACTACACTTACGAGATACGTTCCGCTCCTCAAGAAATGGCAGGAACTCGGGAGATATAACATCTTCAATTTTTACCCGAACAAATCGCCCCTACCAGCCTTAGTCTCGATCCTCATCGATGTTCGAAAAGGGAGCCTTACTGGCCCGACGAACGATCTTGATTAGTCCCCCTCAGAAAATTCAGGGACTATACAGACGGAGTAGGTGGTCAAGGGTGAAATGAAGAGATTCAGTATTATTCACAAAATAACGTAGGAGGATGAATGGAAGGGTATCTTTGGTAATGGAGCATATATATCTTCCCAGGTTCTTCCACGTCCTTACCTTCCTATTTACATTCCTCTTGGACTATGGGAAGGGTA
Organism: Nicotiana undulata; assembly: GCA_005239495.1. Classification (NCBI taxonomy): domain Eukaryota; kingdom Viridiplantae; phylum Streptophyta; class Magnoliopsida; order Solanales; family Solanaceae; genus Nicotiana; species Nicotiana undulata. The sequence continues at coordinate 9,067 of ML274443.1, read as the reverse complement.
TCCTTCAAAATGTAGCATATATATCTCGATGCCCCTTCACCTTGATCTTGTTTGGATGAGGCCTTCTTGACTTTGAAGTCGTCCCCGATTGAACAACCCCAAGGTATAAAGATTTTCATGGGGGATCTGGGACATTACGGTAACAGTTACTTCGGGAGCAACCACCTCAAGAATAGTCGTCTCGAGAGAAAACACCTCGGCAACTGTTGCCTCAGTACCTGTGGCCGGGTGGGAAGATGAAGAGGCACCTTGCTGAGGAACTGATTTGGAAGTCTTAGCCATCGTGATATGGAAAATATGAAGATTTAAAGGAAAGATATGAATATTTGAAGGAAAGGTATGAAGGTTTTAAGAAAAAAGGACGAAGGTTTGAAGGTAGGATGAAGATCTGGGTAGAAACCTAAGAACAGTTATGAAGATTTGACGATCAAAGATAAAGAGATGAGGATTTGAAAGAGTTGATAGCAGCTAGAGAATTCAGAGGTAAGAGTTAGGATCAGAAAGTGGAAGAAGTACAAAAGTTCAGAGCTTTTATGGGAGAAAATGTAATCAATATGTGGCGTTTCACATTCGAAGTCGACCAACCGATGATTGACACGTGTCCGAAGTTAGAGTAACGTGATTGATGAGACAATTCGGCTTATTCACCGTCTCAGTTGTAACGTACGAAGGAAGTATACGTGATCTATTATTTCCCATCGTTTTGGTTAACCTACTCTCTAATAAACGAGGGGACTATCTGTATACGGGTGAACTCGGGGTTAGCACACACCCCGAATTCCCGGTGAGTCAAACGAAGTAAGAAGGATGAATGTATGAGATAGAGACCGAATCTGAGAACTCCTTGAATCGAGACCGGAATGTGGTGCTCACCATCAGGTCTGACAAGACACCACCCCCCCAAACCCAAAACAAGCTCCAAGATCTCGAAAAGCATTACAAACGACTGCACACGACTAACAAAGGACAGTGATATCCGCACCCAACAGGATATCACTACGCGGATCTCGCCTAATGTCAGTTGTGCATCAGTGATTGATGTACAAGGAGGATTTTTACCTTTTTTAGAATTGTATTAGGGGTAAAACTGTCCTGCTATATAAAGGGGAAGCTTTTTATTCAATAGAGACATTGTAACTCGCATATCAAGGCAATACAAACTTATTTCTATGCTTTTCTAGCTATTAAAAGATTCTTATTTTAATCACGTTCTTCGTACACATTTGACTTTGAATCGAGGGTCTGGCTAGGGCAAAACTATTGTTCAGCTTAAATTCGAGCTCGGACTCAATGTCACAACTGGTTTGGTTATTTATTTTATCTTTAATTCGCTTATCTAACAATCTTGATTACTTGTGTTGAATCAATCCACATATCCTTAAAACCGCATACAAATTTAATTATTATCCGTTTTAAGGGTAAACAAAAACCACGCGAGAAGGAAGAACATGAAATTCAATTTATCGAAAGAAAGAATGAATTTGAAGAAATTTCACTAATTGAATTCAATATTTCATTCTTGTTGGACCAAGAAGCTGAATGGTTTTGAATATTGACAAAGGAACTCAAAGTTGAATCAGGTCCATCACTGGAGACATAGACACATGCAGAGTTAAGGGCACGTGAGGTACACAAGTAGGAGATAAACGAAATCCTTGATCTAAAGAAGATATCTCCTAATCGAACAGATTGCAAATTGATAAGGAGATGAACTCCTTATTCAGTAAGAACGGAATCAAGATAAGGGAGGATTTAAGGAGTTGAGATCAACTAGAACTCTTCCACCAAGGAAGAGTAGCATCCGAATTCTAGTGAATATCTTTGTCTACTAATCCTATATATTGTTAAGTGTTCTTATTGTAAAGGTACGCACAAAAGCAGAAGCTGAACAAGAATTGAGAGCAAAATTAACAAAACAATTTTGCAAGCAAATCGTGTGAGAATTAAGTGTGTGACTCTGAAGCTACTTGAACCAGCTAGAAGAACCAGTTCCATCTATTGTCTTTTAGTATAGTTTATTTTTAGTAGGTGATTACAACTTGTACCTTTTTAGCTTTATCTAGAAGCAATTTTAATAGTTACTGAGTGTTCAAGTTATAGTTAACTTGAAGTTTGTCGCAAATAGCTAGAGGCTAGTTTGCTACAAAGGGATTAGAGGTAATCCTTAGGTTTACAAAAGAGTTTATTTTGTAAATGTTGTTTGGCTCATTGATTTAGTGAAGAGTTTGGGAAAATGCTACTAGGAAGTAGGTCGTGGTTTTTTTTACCTTTTGAGCCATGTGTTTTCCACATAAAATTGTTGTGTTCTTTAATTTCTGCATTTATTATTCCACAAACTGTAGGAGTTGGAATACATAGAAGAACACGGTCTTTCTATAACTAGTGCATGCGAAAATTGGACACCACACAAATCACCTATTTTGTGTGGTATTGACGTATATAACATCATTTCTTTCCTAGAAGAACTCGTGTCCCTTAAATAAAATATTTTCTTTCCTAAAATGGTTATTCCATTTCTTACTATAACGAAAGCGAATGGATTTTGAGTACAATTTTTTAGTTCATGTTATTCTTTCTACACCTAAAATTTATAATTTATTCATCAAATTATCAAATTATTTTATTAAAAAAGTAGTTCAATTTATGTCGAACAAGCTAAAAGGGTTGGTAAATTCAAAAAGGACAAGGACGCGGAAGCGGAACACAAATACTTTACCGGTACCGTCAATTCTTTTTGGCTGTTTCAACATTGAGGTTTAACGGTTTCAATTATTTAATTAATCTTTAAATAAGCTATTTATTACATTAGAAGATTGTGAAAGAGAAAATTGAAATCATGAAATAGTGAAACTGAGTTCCCACATATTTTTCTAGACTCCATCACTATTCAAAACTGAACCGAAATCGTTAATCGAACCGAACCGATAGCTTGTTAGATTATTGGTATCGGATTATCGGGGTAATGGATGGTGAACGGATTGAGATTTTATAATTAACAGCTCAACAATTTGTGGACGGATTACTCAATTTTTTTATTGGGTAAACCGTTAACCTGTTAAGAATTTTTATGTTGTTATAGCTGTAGGATTGAAATGATAAAAGCATGGCTTAAGATAGTTAGCTCATATTGTTTACCTCGAAAAATACGAGTAACAATTAAATTTGATTTGTGGTTTTAAAGATATGTGATCTAATACAGTACTTATTAATAAACAAGAAATATAGAGTATAAATGAATAAAATCAATAGACCAAACCAGTGTTACTCAGGCAGAATGGACCTCGAGGGGGGTCGAGGGTGATAAAGCAATAAGAACAGTAAGCATAGAGAACGATTCTGAAGAATAGTGAGCGAGAAAGTAAGATAGTATATTCTTTTTCCAATGATTAGATGATTGTTACAAATGATTGGGGTCCCCTTTATATAGGAGGGGAACCCCCAAATAAGGTACATTTCTATTTACAGTAAAGAATCCTATTGGTACAGTTGTATAACCACCTAGTATGGATTCGTACAAATATATCCCAAAATTTACGCCTTGATCTTCGTGCCTTTGAGAAATTCCCTCTCATTCTGGAGTATGTTCGAAATGGTACTATCTCGAGGTAGACCATTCTAGGTCCTCGATTTGTTCCCTCGAAGTGTGCACTTTCTAGCAGACCTAGCCCCTACTTCGAGTTGCCCAAACTCAAGCTTGGGATAACAATTAGGACTTCGAAGTCGGGCTCCCTGATTCGACAATATACAGATAGTCCCTGCATTTCTTAGAATGAAAAGATAAGAAACGATTTGATTCTCGACCCCTCGATGCCCCGACCATGATGTCAGTCTCGTGATGTCAGTAACTGGTGTAACTAAAAGGTCGTGAAAAGGTCACGTCTGCACAGTTTTTGAAAAACCATTAATTAAAAGAGGTTAGTCGTTTGGCTTCTTCAACACGCCTAGGTAACCTCTATAAATACTCCAACCTTTCACTTTACAAACTTTACTTTCCATAGCATCCTCTATATCAACTTCTCTATTCTCTCTGCGTTTATCTTTTCCTTCATCATCAACTTTCCTTGCTTCTTCTTAATTCCATACCAACAATGGCCAAAATCTCTAAAACAGTTCCTCAGAAAGAGAAAGCTTCCTCGTCATCACGCCAATCTAAGAGAAAAATAGTGGTACCACCTCGTATCGAGGACTGTACTTTAGGGCCCTGCGAAACATCTTCTGACTTTAAGATCGACGGGCCTTCTTCGACCCCGGGTCGATGCGAATCGATGTCTCAATATATCAATTTGATAACGAGGGCTGAACTCGATCAGGTGAAGGCGGATTGTAATTGGGGAAATAAGGACGTGGTGATCCCTTCCCCAAAAGAGGATATTACCACTCACAAAGAGGGGTACCTGAGTGTGTATACTTATCCGTTCACCCTAGGTCCTTTAGACCCTTCTATGCCCTTCCTAGATCCAGTTATTCTCGACTTTTTCCAGAAGTACCAAGTGACGCTTGGTCAAATTTACCCCTCCTTCTGAAGAATCATCCACTTGATTAGGTATTTCTCGAGCAAGGTCGAGGGAATGTATTTTACCCTTGACCATCTGATCAAGCTATACAGCCCTCGTCTCTATCGAGGTGGCCTGATAAAGCTGCAACGCCGATCCTCAAAGTCTTTCTTCTCCAGTATCGATGAAGACAAGGACCGAGGGTGGATGAGCCATTTTGTCTGAATCAAGACATCCGACTTGATTCCTGCTGAAGGATGCCATTCCCCGAGGAATGGAACATGAAACGTAAGTACCGATTTATCGAGGATAACTTACAATTTTGACATTCCTGCTTTCTCTCGAACTAATCCTTCTATAAATATGTAGCTATCGCTTGGTTTCTTGGTGCGGTTGAGACTTCCCGGGCTGGGTTCGGAAACTGGCCTCTACTTTCTCATATGTCGAGTGCATCTGGCGTGATTTGTCCAAAGGTCGGTGAGAGGCCAAAAACCACGGTCAGGTTTTATTATTTGCACATCTAAGTTCCTTAGTGGAGCACTCACTTTTGCTTCTGTGCAGGCCTCGGAGACGTCATTTCAATGAGACTGCCCCCACACGGTGAGGAAGAAGCCCCAAAATATACCAAGGATAAGAAAAGAAATAAAAAGTCGTCAATGAGCTGCCCGAAGCCAAAGAAAACCAAGCTTCGAAAACCTAAGGTTGATATTGTGGCCTTATCTTAGGAAACGGTCGAACGTATTTGTGTTGAGGGTGAAGAGAGAGACGATGCTGAGGGCGAAGATGATGACCGCCCGTTAGTGATTCAGAAAAGAGGAAGCACGGATGCTTCGAAGGCCGCTCAACCGAAGGATGCTGATATGGTTCAATCTCGAGCCGAAGAGATTTACGAGAGGAGCTCGAGTAAAGTCCCCGAGCCTGCAAGTGACAAGAGTTCTCCTTGTCCCGGGGGGCACTTGGCTGATGAACTTGGAGAACCCAAATCTGAGGCTCCCCGAAGACGGGAGAATGCCCCGAGTGAATCATTTGGGGAAATCAATGTGGATGATTCCCCACCGGGCCTGGATTTTTCTGAAGGGAAAATACGGGACGCCCAAGATATGAGGAATCCTGATGTGGGAACATCCCACGGGGAGAACGACATCTTCCGGGAGTGCCTTACCGGGATCGAAGAGGGCCCCGACCTTGACGCCTCATTCATCTTTGAGGAGGCTAAGAAGCTTCGAAATCAGGTAAACTTTGCCTTAACAATTATGTTTGGAGTTTGATTTTTACCTTTCTGTCTCCCTTTCTTTGTTATAAGGCCGTGATGCTCTACAATCAAGCTTTTTCCAAGTCTCAGGCCAAGCTCTCCCGTTGTGAAGATGAGCTCAGGAAGCTTATGGCAGAGATGGACGACCTTAAGGATCTTTACGCCAAAAGAGAGAGGGAAATCAGCAAACTTCGAGCTGGTTTGGGAAAGCTTCCCAAGAGCGGGTCGAACTCCTCGAGCAGGTAATATAGATTTTGTGGGCCTTTTTGGTGTTTTACTTGTTTTGGTATTTAATACCTTTAACTTTGCAATTTCAGCAGAAGGCCGATCGGATGGAGCAACTTCGAGAGGAGCTCAAAACCAAAGAGGCATAAACCCTTGGGTAGAGGCAACACATGGATCTCCTTGCCTATAAAAAAGACACTCTTCGGTAAAATCTAGCCTCGATCGAGCACCAGCTTCAAAGCGCCAAAGAGGAGAGCCGTAGAATTGAGTAGCTCCGGGCAAAGACGGCCGCTGAATTTGCTAAGGCCAAGTCTGAAAAAGATGCATTTGTGTCCTCGTGTCAAGCCAATGTTGTTGCTGCTAATACTCGGGATTGGTAGAACTCTACTGCAGCTGAGCTCAAGTTAACATGTGCCATCAACCACGCTAAGCTGGAATCCCGAAGGAAAACTTTCGAGGAGGTGCATGCTAAAGGCTTCAACCTCTCTGCCGACGTCGAGAGAGTAAAGACTCTGGAAGAAGAGGCACCTACATTGCTATCCACCGACGAGGATTCTAGCAGCAACTCCAAGAGTGAGGGAGACGAAGATGAAGTTACCGGGGAGGAGGAGGCTACCGAAGGTGTAGCTCCTGTGGATACTGCCTCCGAGCAAGTGGCCCCGGAAGTAGATTAGGTTCTTTTGTTTTCTTCTTTTGTGTAAGGGCCCTTGTGGTAGTTTGAAAATGTACTTTGAAATCATCTCTTGAATACAAAGAGCCTTTTTTGCTTCATTTTCTTTTCGTGTTAAATTCCGTTTTGTCTCCACTTGTGAAATGAAATTTGGTGTTGTAGACGGTCAGTCCGATTATTGGACTTAGAATGTAATAAACCCTTAGGTTTTTTACTTGATCAACGATCGATAATAGATTACCTCTTAAGGTTCGATCTTCGAGTTGTTTTGACACTAGCTCAGGGTGATGGGACTTTTGAGTCCGAGTTAGGTAAGGTCTCGAGCACAGTGTGCTTCGGCCTTTATGCTCTTTAAATATTGGCCCTTAGGTTTTTTAATATTGGCCCTTAGGCTCTTTTAGGTTGACCCTTAGGCTCTTTAGGTAGGGCCATTTCGGCCTCTAAAAGTGGCTATAAGTTTTCCCTCTTTCTGGCTAAAAGACTTAGTGAAAAATTTGGTATGCCTTAGCATATGTTCATTGGATTTTTCGAAGGTTCGATTGATTGGAACCTCGTTTGTAATTCGTGGTGCAACGATAATTGAATACCTCTTGAGGTTTTGTTTGAAGGCTGATATTATCGAAGCCTCTAGATTATTCGAGGGCTGTCTTTATTGAAGACCTTTATCATTTGCTTTTGTCGAGGGTAGCCTGATTTAATCAGTTTTTTGAAGTGTTTGAAGGCCTTTAGCTTTATGGCGGAAGTCGGACGCCTCAGAGCCGCATTATATCGACCGTAGCCTTTTTTTATGACCGTAGTCTTTCATATGGTTTAGCCTTTAAACCCCGAGAATGATGGCCTTGGCCTTTATATCAAGGGGATACCTCCGTGAGGTCTTATGAGATTGAGTTTTTGATGTTATATCAAGGGGATGCCTCTTTGAGGTCTTATGAGTTTGAGTTTTCGATGATTTGATGCGCTAATTGTCGAGGATAGTCCCCGAGTATTCGGGGTGCGTTTTTGTTCTGGCCCTTGAGCCATTTCTCGTAGAATTATAAGTGTGAAACTCGTATAATAGTAGACTTCTTTAAAATGCAAAGTGTTTTGATATGGCAAAAATGCTTCTTTGAATAATTGATACATGTGTACATGTTTTGCCGTTGGGGGCTCGATTATTCTACATGTACATGGTTCATTTGACCGTTTAGCCCATTACAAAGTTCTCCTATCGAGGCCCTTATTGGCGTGAATTGTTTTCTTCGAAAATACAACCTCCGAGGGTGATGCCTCCCCAGTATTCGGGGTTGATTGAAAAGAAGCCTTGAATACTTTGTTGAATTCCCCTTAGGTAGCATATAAATGTTGCCTCGTTCAAAACCTTTCCGGAAAAATCCATTTGGGATAAAATCCGATCTAAGGGAAAAGGAGTGCAACACATGCTCTAAAACCTAAGGTCTTCGAGTTGAAGTGTTCTTCGATGTTCCAATCGAACACCTGCGAGGAGTTAGTCTTAAATATAAATGAAAAAGGGGAGAGGGTCATACCTTAGAAATAATATCGTTTGAGTAGTTGCGACCAATTTCACGCAAGTGCGAGTCCGCACCTGCGATCCAAAGGTCGCAGGGGCGGAAACTGCTGACCAGTCCTATAAAAAGCCCCATTTCGTTATTTTTCTTCCCAAACTCATTTTCCTCCATTGTTAAGACCCCTAGGAGCTCCAGATCAGTTGTGGCGAGTCATTTACTCAGGTAAGTAATTCTTTGGCTTTCCGCATGTTTATAACTTCGATTCTTGAGGAATTTTCACTTCCAAAATTCATAAAAATCCATGGGAAGGCTTGGAAAAAATAGAGGGTTTTGAGAAAATTGAATTTCTGATTTTTGGGCTATTATAGGATGATTAATTTAGTTAATCTTGTTCCTTAGGCAACGTATAGCGCATTTCTTCAAGAATCGTAATTTTCTGGACGCCGAGGCTTGGAGTTGAATTTCCAAGTACGTCAAGAATGTGTTTTAAAGGGAAATCTTTGATAAATCCTCCTCGATTCCTCCTAAATTGATATAATTATGTGTTTTTGGCTAGTTGCGAGCCATCGAAGGTAATTCGGAGGATTCGTGCGTCTTGTTGATTGGTCCGTTGACCGGCGGAGTACTTGTCCAGGTGAGTCTCCTTTCCAAACTTGTAAGGGGGAAATGTCCCCTAGGCTCCTTGTTGCTACTTGTGATTGTTGAGGGGGGTTGNATATGATGAAATGGAGCTATGATAGCTTTGAATTAAATGTACATATTATCCAGATAAGAATTATGAATTTCATCAATTGATTAATTGTGTTACTTCTGATGTAACTGATAAAGAGAACGAAGTTAATGAGATAAATCTTGATCATGAGTTGTTGAGAAAAAATGAAGGTGATTGTAAATCCTTCCTATACTTGAATTATTCCACCAT